>MQUG01004026.1:0-35940 GCA_007213375.1 Steinernema feltiae | reverse complement strand
GCCTATTTACATAGACTTCTGTCTGTAAGCGGCTGTCTGTGGCCGGCTGTGGCTGGATAGATAGCGAATGAGGTCGGAGTCGCCTGGAGGAATTGTTTGTGCAAAAGATTTGGTCTTGCGCGCGCGCGCGAGTCGTCGACAAATCGAAAATCGTTCCTTCTAGCCACCGAGCGCAACAGCAACGAGGCGGTCGCGCGCGTGCACACGAATCGACATTTTGAGGAGAGGACGACGAGAACGAGCAACGGAGAGTTTGGGACTTTGTGCGCGCACCAGCGGTCGATTTGAAGAAGAAGAGGTGAACGGAACGACGATGGCCGCGCCTACGATTACCGACAATTGGTGAGTTTTTTGCGCGTTGAATCGATCGATTGATTGCAGATTGCTGCGTAATGAGTCAGTCATGTGATTGTGTTAGAATTGATGGTTTGCAGCGCTTAAAAAGAGTTTTAGTGCTAGGTTGTAAATATCATACGTTCGGTTTTATTGGATTTTGAGCCAAAATTCGATGGAAATTCGCACATAAATTGGATTTCTGTTGGTTCCACCCTCAAAACCGGTTAAAATCAGAACCGTTGTGACAGATGAGGCCGATTTTGATTATTTGCGCTTTTTTATACAGTAATCCTACCATAATTACTACACTAACCAACAATTAACCATGAGTCATGTGATTCAGCTTCAATAGCGCTATTTTGGAAAAATTTTCTATTTTCTATTTTCTGAGAGAAACTGCCTTTGGAATGCACTAGAGCGGAATGTTGATTAGAACAGTAAATATCACACGTTCGATCTAGTACTGTTTGATCTAGTACTAGTTCTCTTTGTTAATCATGTTTTTCTGGTTATTTGGGCCGTTTGTAAACAAAAATTTTACTCTTATTGACCATAAGTTAAGAGGTTACATCTTTCACGTTAAGCTTTTAAGCGTTAAGTGAAAAATGTCTGATTTTACCGTAATCAAGGCTTCGTCTGGATCCAAGTTCAACTATTTGTTGCGTTTTCTTGGATTTTTTGCTTTTCCATTGGCTGGCTGTTTAGCACCCCACAGTGTTGGAAATTGTATGATTTATGTCAAATGAGAGCGGCTGATTCATTCAAATCGAATTCCTCGCACCTTTTGTTATGGTAATATCAATGTCAAGGTCTTTTTGTTGACGATCGTTGGCGACAAACCGCAATTTTGACATTTTACGGTGGAACGACTCAGACTGAAACGAGGCTAACAAGTCGTAATAATATGGACTGAATATGCTCGGTCTTGGAGCGATATGATTGCACGCCCAGGCCCTGAGTTCTAAACTTGCGCACTTATCACTACAAGAATTTGGAATTTGTGAAATTGTGGCAAAAACAGTTAAAAAACGCAAAATCCAATTATCTTAACTTACGGTGGCATCTTGAGAATTGCCTGTAAACTGTTAAAAATGCACCGAATATTCAATTACGGATGGCAGATAATGAAATTCTAAAGGCAGCAAAGACACACAAGCCCCTTTTGTCTGTCTAAATGTCTTTTCTTTATGACATTTTTATAAGTTCAAATCAATTATTTGTATTTTAATTTCCATTGTCTCAATTCCGCAATTCTAAAACACAAACATCACGCGTTGCAATTAGCGCTTCCAAATACCAAGAATCTCCCTCTCACTCACTCTTAATTTCTGTTTACGTCCCTCCCGCACTCCCTTGAATTAGCTCTGCGATTAATTAACGCACACGCTCGCAAGCTCAGCTGGCTAAATCCACAGGTGGCGGTCACGGGATTGCACGCAAGGTGTGGAATACATCACACACGGGGATTAAGCATCAAAACAACCGCGCGAAGCTTAGATTTAGTCATTTACGAGTGAATTCAGGTGCTCAATGAGGCAACGATCAAAGAACGCCTCGCGTTCGTCTCGAAGAAGAAGACAGCGCTGCTGAACGTCCTACGACAGATGCGCAGCGAAGCGGAGAAGAGCAATGGAGGCGAATTTACGGTGGGTTACGGTAGCTGCTATGGCTAGACGATGACGGTCGATTTAAGGCCGAAGAGAAGCAGACAATGACTCAGATCCTCACTTCCTACGAGATGCTCAGCCAGATGGAGGACAAATACTTTGAAACGATCAACTCTATCGTGGTAGGAGCCAGCAGATTACTGTAGAATATGATAGAACGTGATTTAGGGCATTAGGAAGAACGCGACGGAAGATTTTGAGACCGAGCAGCAGGATCTTCGTCACACACTCAACGAGTCGATCGTTTTGCCGCCCAGAAACAGGGCGACAAGCCGCTGAGGAGCAAAACGAGGAAAAGAAGGATGAAGAAGAGATTCGACTCGGAAGACGCGATGGAGCTGCTGCACAAGGAGATGAACGAGATGGTTCGATTGTCGGATGCGGTGTGCAAAGGACAGCAGATCAACGAGCAGCTCTCGAAGCGATTCCAGCTGCTCAAGGAAAAGGTGAATTTGAAACAAATTTAAAAAAAAGGCTAAAATTGATGCGTGAATAAGAGTACGGTAGAATGAAACGCTTTCCAAAGGCTAAGGATTTATGCGCGACTACACTCTTTAAAGCAAAATCAACTTGGTGTGAAACGAATCAACTAAAATTAACTAATCATAAGAGCTTTACAGGAGTTCTGTGGGGTCACTAGCGATTAGGGACTTGTAGAATGCATTTAAAGGGTTGCATTTCAACAACAACAACGACGACAGCACAGCGTTCATTCAATGCAACGTAGTCAACATCAAAATTGTCTTCCCATTAATTGCTATGTTTATGAGGTTAACTACTCGTTCTAGCCACAAAAATGGCTATCAAAAGAGTCCTAAAACAGAAATTTCAAGTTTAACGAAATCAATTCTTTGAATGTAACTTACATTTAAAGCTAAAAAAGGACCTCAGTAACAGGTAATTTGGTTAAAGAAGACAACATTTCTGGACTCTCAATTTTGGACACCTCAGGAACGCTGGTTCCATACGCAGAAGAAACAAGATTTACAGACAAGAATTGCCGAATGCAATCCGTCACTTTTTTGTTGTTTTAAATGCTGCAATTCGATGCTTACGTGATCTGACGCCCATTCTTTACCAAAAACTCATATTCTCGTTCATCCACTGACATGATGCTTTGCAAAAAGCTGCTGCAGCATCCAAATTAACACATTTTATTACCCTTTCATGGCATTTCTCAATTATTGGCATCCACAGGCCCATGCTGCCGCTCAAACCCCCATTTCTCATTAATCTCACGAACACACTTTGCATTTCAGCGCAGAATCATGGCGGCGACACGTGAGCAGAAAACGGCCGCCCAGGTGAAAGAAGAGCTGGCAGCCGCTGGCCAGTACCGTAGTACTCGGAATCGATGTAAGTTTGACCACCGTTACCGTGGCGACACCGTCGCGGAGCCTCTTTGGGCGCGCGCTCGCGTGGTCTCATCCATTCGGAATGAGGCGTCAAATGTATTCCGATGGATGAACCGCGGCCGTTGCGGCCGCCGCTGTCCGGCTATGAATGGAATGCGCAATGCGGCGGCGCTGTCATTCGAAGGATGCGCGGGTTGGAGCGAGCGGTGGTGTTTCATTTCTGTCTGTCTGAATCCATTAGATCCACCCGTCTCATGCATGTGCATGATGTGTGTCTGCACTGGGTACTGTAGATGCTGTCTGCTTTGACGACAATCGTTGTCTGTGGTTCGCGTTGGTACAGTACTTTAAAGGGTCATTTTAGTCCAACTCCTACCATTTTTAACTCACAAAACACGTGAATCATAAAATGATCATTTTCTTTGATGTTTTCATTCAAAATGAACGGTTCTGAGTTGTTTTCGTGTAATTTGAGCGAAAGAGGCACATTGCGCAAACGTTAAACTCCATTTTTGAGCGGTTTGGGTCTTCGCATCCATAGCCAGTGACACTTTGAGAAACGTTGCGTTCAATGACTAAATTCTCCTAAATTTAGAGGTCAAAACTACAAAATAGCGGTTTATGGCTCCTCAACCCAACTGCCGCATGCAATTGAGCTTTTTGTTGAAATTTTGAAGGTTTTAAAGTCAAAACCACTTAGCCACGGGATATCACGTTTCAGGCAAGCACTTGAACCTTAATCGATTAATCTCGCTGAGTTTTCAACGCCGAAACTATGATAGAGATTTTGGAACTCGTAAAGCTTAAACCTCAATTGTCCCATTTCTCCTCCATTCTCTACTATCTCAATTGCGCTTAGCTTCAGGCCAAAAACCAACCTTCCATCACCCCACTTGTTGCGTGCGAGAATCTTCTCCCCCCTCTAATTGGCTCGGTGCTCACGTGCCTCCTCGTCGCCGCCTCCACATCAAAGCGATAGATGAAGTCCTCTCCTCTTCTTCCTCTCTTTCGGAATCGCGCGTGTTGCGCACGCCGCCGCGGCATCATCGACAGAATCGAGAGCACGCGCGCTCGCGCGCCGAATCGGATTAGCGCCGTCGCAGTTGTGTTGTCCTCGGCTTCGTCGTCGTCGCCGCCGACGCCGCTATCCAATAATATAAATATGGAGAGGGAGACGACGACAACGGTCTCAAGTCCGGCCTCGCGCGTCGTCGAGTGGCTAGCGGCTGAGCGCGCGCTTGAGCGCGCGCGCGCGCGAGGCTCACAACGAGGCACTCGTTGCCCGCGGCGAGAGTCTCAAAAACTCTGTGCATACCCTCATATTTCGGCTCCTGCCAGCCGGCTGCCGCGTGCAATTGAGTATTTTTGTTGAAATGCTGACTTTTTGGAGCTAAAATCGCCACTTGGCGTCGCGTGATATCAAGTTTCTTCCCCTCTTAATCGATCAACTCCGCTGATGACTTTTCAACGCCCCAAAACGACGACGCTAATGAGAATCGGCGGCTGTGGAGGACTCTGATTGCCCAAACGGATATGGCCAGAAGGGTCGTCGCATCCGGTCGTCGGCGGTCCCTCCTTCGAATCAAGGCGCACTCGCCGCCGCCGCACTCAACTTCACAGCGAGCAGCGGCAGCAGCTTATCCTGGTGCTTTCGACGACGCTCCACCACACTTTACAGCGGCTTCCGCGAAAGTGAAAAAGCGGGTTACAACGCGCGCGCGGCGTGCGCTCAATTTAATCTATTTTTAAAATGAAGTTAAAGCGCAAAAAATGATGAAAATTCAATTTTTCGTACGTGCGGGCATATGGTGAAAACGACGCATCGTTAGAGAAGTCGCACGCTCTTTGGCGCTGCAGAGCACGAGCGGGGAAGACAGCAGCTGCTTGAGGAATGTTTTTGCAGCCCGATGATCGAGATATTTTGGTTGCAAATTGAAACGCGAGCGGCGCTGCCGTTAAGCTCGCAGCAGGAAGTGCTAATGACGCGTTTTTGGGATTGATATAGGAGGGAAATGCTGCCCCGATCGAGGGATAGCAGAGCGCACAATGGAGCTTATTGGAGCTTGAAGAATCAAAGACCAAAATTTGAGCATATGATCGGGTAGTCGCAAATCTGCAAAAGGTAATTAAAGTGCTATTGTGGTGTTCTTGTCAGCTGCTACAGCTTCAAATTTTTGATTTCTTGGCCCTAAAATCTACGGTTTTTCAGTGACAACTGCTAAACCAAAACATCATTAATTTGATTGTTGTAGTGCTCGATCAATGAGGCCAATTTTGAGATAAATCGAATCGATCACCCACAAACGATCATGTGTCTGTGCCAAACATCTCGGATGAGAGTCAAGAAGACGAAAATACCGTAATTTAACCGAATTTTCACAAGTCTCGCTAAAAAAAGAGTTATTTCATGTAATTCTTTGGCATTTTGCCACAGATTTGTGGAAAACAGGTTCGCATATACACAGGGGTGATGAGCTATTGATTCTGCCCGTCCGTGGCTTGTTGAAGACGCGTTTAAGTGAGTCGAAGACCCTAAAGCGCAACATTTCGACTGTTTACCCCGTTTTTATCCTTTGGAATTTGGTTTAAGTCGTTCTAACGAACGATTTTTCATGTTGACGTCTTTTCAAGCGGTTCAGATGTTCTAAAATTCACCTTCTGATTGCCTGTCTTGTACTATCACTCTATCTTACCCTTCACTCAAATCAAAAGGGCGTTTTCAAACCCATGTTTACAAGCAACCGCCCCTGTCCTCCCATCAAACTCTTTTGTCCTTCGATTGATGTCCAACAACCTACAATGTTTGTGTTGTAACTCAACGTGACCTGAGCAACTGTCAACACGACAAACGATCTCAAATCGATCATTTTCAGTGTCGAATGAGTGCGGTCAATTGGATCGAAAGCAAAAAACGCTCGATCGCCTGCGGAAGAAGGTCATCGAGCGTGGAATGCTCGCCGGAGCGCAGGAGCAGCAGCAAGCTGATGAAGCCGAAGAGGCGAAAATTGCAGCCGAAACCGCCGCTCTTGAGGTATTTGTTTTTGTGTTCTGTCTATTTCTGTGTGAAAAACGCACCCGTCGCCTGGTGGACAAAGGGCGGGAGTTTGATCCAACCCTCTCGGAGCTCGCGGGTCGCCAACTCGCGTCCTCGAGCGAGCGAGAGAGACGCAACACACATAAACATTGAATGATGTTTCTCTCCAAAGATTAATTCTCACTTGGTGTTCGTTGTTTTAGACGTCTGGATTGCGGGTTCCGGTGCTTGTCGACGGCGAGGAGAGCGAAATTCCAGAAGCGGCGGCGGAGGACGAAGGTGAAGAAGACGAGAAGCGCGGAAAACCAAAGAGTCGCGTTCAGCGCCACAAGGAGCTGAAGGAGAAGGAGGCGAAGGAGAAGGAAGAGGCGGAGAGGAGAGAGTAAGTCGTCATTTGAAGCCTATATGTGTCTATATTTGCCTGATTTAGAGCTCAAATCAGAGAGTCCTTCGCTAGACTGGCGGCTCGTCGCGATCGAATGAGCGCGATCCGCTCGCAGTTGGAGACTCTCTCGACGACCCCTTTGCCGGCGGAGGAACCACCGAAAGCTCCGGCCGCCGATATCAAGACCAAACTCAGGTATTTCAGTCCCAAAAATGGCGGGAAAATGACGCTCAACGTGTTCAGTGAGTTGACCAAGATGCGCGAGCATTTGGAGAAGTTGCAGCAGAGCGGATCGGACTTCCAGGACGAGGAGGACTTTGTGCAGAAATTGGCCTCGTTAGAAGCGAGTTCCGAAGAGCCTGCGGAGCCTGAGGCTGATGAGGAGGACGAGGTTAGCCGCGTGTAGGCATGAATTCAGCATGCACGCCTCTTTTGTTGTATTTTTGCTCTCATTATTCTCGTGTTGTGCATGATTTTGGATTGTCTTTCTATCTCTGTGTGTGTGCTATTTGATCAAAAATTAAATATTCCATTGCTTTAGGTTACGGACGCTGTGCGTCGTCACTTCCAGAACGGCATGATGAGTTCATCGTACAATGGCGGCGGACGCGCTTCGTGGAGCGCGGGCAGCGCCGACGACGATCGTCTCCGCCTGATCGAGCTCAGCCTCACAAGACAGTCGGCACAGCTCAACGAGATCGCTGCTCAGGTCCGCCGCATCGATTTATTCTTCTTCACGATTTGCCCTCGAGCGTCGCGCCGTAGCAAACAACTGCGCTTGTTTTTGAGCTGCCGCTGCGGCCCTGAGCTCTGTGCTCTAGTTGTAATAGAACGCCTGCGCGCGCTGACCGCCCGCCCGCACCGAGAGACTCTTCTGCGCTAGCTAACAGTTGTTGTTAACGGAGGCCGCCAGCAGCAGCAGCCGTAGGTAGCAGCAGCAGCACGGCAATCTCCAAAATCCGACGCGGCGCTTCAGTGTCGTTTTCGTCTCTCTGTGCTGCACGCGGCGGCGGCGGCCAGTTGCCTCCCCTGATCCCCCAACGGTCCTCTTGTGAGCAAATCCGCCATTTCAGCTCCAACAGAGCCAACACTCGGCCAGCACTCCACCGCCATCACGATGCTGTCAGCACTGTCGCTATCAGCCGATGACCGCCGCTTCCGGCGCACTTCGTCACGCGCTCCTGAACGCGACGATCGCGCAACTCGCCTTCTTCAACGACGCGGTCACGAAGCTCACCGAAGGCCGATCGGTGGCGCATCTCGATCAGGCGATCGACGCGCTCTTCAACGTCGCTGAGCCGTGCCAGCTCCTCCGACAGGTGTGCCCCTTAGACCCATAGAGCCTCCTGCCTCCTTCCTTCCCAGAGCTAACTCGCATGCCCACCTCAACCAACAACTCTATTCTCGTTTATTCTCTCAATCGAGGCCAGAACGCCGGATAAGTGAATGCTTTGCCACAGTCTTAGACTTGTGATAATAAGCTGGGCTGAGATTCGCTTAGACCGGAGTTTTGGCGCTAAAATCGCTCTCTATTCCTCCTTCTCATCTTCATCTTCTTGACTAACTGAGATTCACGCATTGGTAAGTCTCTCTGTCGTCGTCGTTGTGGTCGTCGTTTCTCGTCGCATGCGATTCTCGTCGTTAACTCTCGTTCTGGTTACTGTAGCGTAGTCGGTGCAACGCGCCTCTTCCAGGACACAATCACTCAGGACGACACGCACTCCATGTGCACCTCGACCGCGTTGTCGCAGCACTCGGCGTCGCCAGAGTATGACGCGTCGCGGAAGGTTTCCTGCGAGTCGAAGGTCAGCAGACGTCTCGCCGCACCAACAACCTACCGTAATCGATCTTTAGCGCGCGGAAGAGGCGAAACGGCAGTTGAGCAGCGGTCGCGCGAAGCTCGAGAAGCAGCGGACACTCGAGAGGATTCGCACGTTCACCGCGAAGGACGAATTGAGTCCGTTGCGGCCATCGCTGTCACCGCGAATCTCCCCAAAGTCAACGACCACGACGACGCCCCTCGAGAGGGACATCTGCCTGATCATGGAGGCCGTGCTGCCTTGGATCAAGGAGCACGAGGCTGGACGAGGTCGATGAGACGCTCATTCTGAAGTAACGTAGCAGCCAGTGGAAGCATCCAAAACTGGAGCCCAATTTCAGTCTTTCCGCTGTGGTCCTGAAACGAGCAACGGACGTCGCGCTTCCGAGTGAAAATCGCGGCGCGACCGACCGATTCGACGTCCAACTCTCCACAATCCTCAACTCCACGCTTCCTCAGTACGAGGACGGCGGAACGCTGGGGGAGCTGCGCGATCAGCTCGTCTTCGAGATCACCGACATCCTCTACAACGAGCTCGCTTTCGTGCAAATGATGCAGACGGTGGACGACGTGGTTATCGGGTTGAAAACTTTTTGATTTTTTGTAAATTTGATGATTTTGTGAGATAAATCTATTGCCGGCGAGCCGGAAGAAGAAAGGAACTCAATTAGCGCGCTAATCACGTTTGTCTGAGTTTTTTTGGCGGGAAACGCATCAATTTGTGCGGTCTCTGCGAGTTCAATTAGGCTGAAAGGGCGACGGGGGTGAAAAAGTGCGTCTTTTGGCCATTGATGATGTTTGGCGGCGTTCTGTAGCGAACGCCGAGGGGTAAATGAGGGGTCAGCGAGTGAAGGAATGCAGCAAGGGCACGCTAGATAGTCAAACAGGTCGTTTTTTTCGTTTTCAAATCAGCGCTTCTGCTCTCCTTTATGCATGCGGAGCTTTCGAAGGCTGTTTCTCGATTTAACAAGACAAAACGGCCTGATTGCAGATGGCGGCGTGCTGTAGAGCCCGACACAGGGGTAAATGAGGGGTCAGCCAGCCAAGGAATGGGCTAAAATGCAGAAAAAGGGCCCGGCAGATCGTTTTTTCTATTCTCTCGGCATTTTCTCCTGATTGCAGCTTCCTGATCATCGAATTTCGACCAAAAAATCATCAATTTCCCTCAAATCGAGGCCCCAGTTACACAAATTACGTTATAGTCAACTTGATCAGGGTGGATCACCGCTAAACTAACCGATTACCTCCCTAATTTCCCATTTTTGCCCCTAAAGCGCTTCTAGCAATCGATTACCAAGCCTTTTACGATTGATTTTGACCATACAGGCGCTAGAAAGGCTGAGTACTGCAGTCCACTGACCGTAATTCACACCTCCGACACGTCCACCCGCCCTGCTGCGCGCAAAAATCATTTTTTCATCTCAATTCGCAGCCGATTTCCTTGAAATCCACCCGCCAAATCACCAAATCACCACCGCAAACGGGATGTATGACGTGGCCCACGCCTGTGCATCTGCTGATCATCGATTCGCCACCCGCTCGCTCGCTCCGCAAAGGCGCCTCTGCTCACTCCGCAACCGCAGCAACAAGAGCTGCTCTTTCCGTTCTGTTCACAGCGGCAGCAGATCGCATGCGCGACGCAACTCTGCTGCTCGCGTCGTCACTTCTCCTCGGCGGCTCCACGGCGAATGTTCCACCGGGATGGCGAAGTGTTGTCGAGCGCGAAGACGAAAGAAGCCGGAGGATCTTGGTTGAGCAAAGGTGAGAATACAAAGGTGATGGAGTGAGCGCGGATGGCCACGTCGCTGGGAGAAGAACGCAATTTTCACGGTGATTTTATCAGTTTTCTCGTCAGGTGGCGCGGTCGGAGATAATGATTCAATCGTGGATTAATTTGACGGATTTTGGTTGCGAAATTGCCGGAAACAACAGACGATGTTGCGTTGTTCGGACACGTCGTGGGTCGCGCCAGTCGCCACGTTGGCCATCGATTTGTTTTTTTGGGCTAAATTCGGATTTGTGGGCTTAGATGCGCTGCTGGATGCTTGATTTTGATTAATTTTAGTAAAATTCAGTGAAATTGGGACTTGAAATTGCCAGATTCGCGTTATTCCGACTGATTTGAAACGAAATAAATCAAGCTGAAGCGATTTGAAATGAGGCTGAAGTCAGAATTGGCCAGATTATGCTCGTTTTCACATTGCGGACGCTTGATTTGAGCAGATCGAGGCTTCAGAATGTCCGTTGTCGCGTTAGAAATGTGAATTTGAGTTTGAAAACGTGGATTCTGATGCTTTCCGATGCCATTTTCACGCGAGAAGCGTCTAGGCAAGCTGATTATTGCGTCATGTTCAAATTCCAGTTTATTTAATTGAAATTCGGCTCAGAATCGCCCGATTCCTCGTTTTTTGACTCATTTTTTGATCCGCGCTTCATCAAAATCATCATGTAGTTCTCTGAACCCTAGCCATCTGAGATCGCATCGTGTGTGAAATTCGCATCTAATCTTTCCATTTTCAGACTAGCCGCCTCATCAGCATCGCCCTGGGTGGACGGGATGCCGCTGGCAACAAGCGAACTGATCGACCGACCGCTGATCCAATCGGCGCTTCTCGCGACCGCCACCTTTGTTCTCTTCTCTCCGCAACTCCGCCATCGTCCGGTGCTCATCAATGTGCTCCTGGCAGCCGTCGTTCTCGTCGCCGTTCTTCTATTCGCATGGCGAGTCGCTGTTTCGCCCGAGCAGATTCCGCTGCTTCTCCTGCAACGCGTCTACGATGGCACAGCGAGAAGATGGTGCCTGCTGATGTTCTGGACATGTGCCTGCTCGCCTCGGTGATCTTCGTTGTTATTGTGAGCATCACGAGTCAATCGTCGACGGTGCATCGCAAGTTCTTCCATCTCACCATCTCAATGATCGCGATTTCCGGACTGAGGCACGATCCCGACTTTGCCGTTCTCTCTGCATTCTTGATGGCGTGCATCTTTGTGATCCTTGAGGTAATTTCCGCTCTATTTAACCCTGCTTCAACCTTATTTTCCAGGTACTGCGAAGTGCAAAAGTGCCACCATGGCACGGGAAGCTCGACGACTGGCTGCTGGTATTCTTGGACTCGCAAGACAGCCGCGACCGGATCCTGACGCCCATATTCCTAATCATCGGAATATTCTTGCCGGTCTTCCTCAGTCCCCCTGGTCCCGATCACTTCATTCATGCATTCCACTACGCCGGAGTGATTACTGTAGGAATTGGCGATAGCTTCGCGGCGCTCATCGGCTCCAAATTCGGACGACATCACTGGAAACGATCGAAGAAGACGATCGAAGGCTCAATGGCGATGTGGCTTACTCAAGTAGCGGGTGTTTTCCTCCTTTGTCCAGCCGGCGAAGTGGGCGTCCTCTGGACGTTCATCGTTTGCGGCCTGTGCGCTGCGCTCGAAGCCGGTCTTCGCAAGGGCGACAACGTGATTCTGCCGTTGTTCTGTTACTTTTTGCTTTAACTTTAACCGCGTGTGTACATAATAATTAAAGATTTTTGTTTTATGTATTCGCTAGAACAACACACACACAAACGAGAAGACAAATACGAATACGAACATTTAGTGGGCAGTAGATGATGAATGAGATGACTTCATGGGTGAGAGATAGTCGCTGAATTCCTGATTCTTGGCGTAACGAGCCGAGAAGCGCAACTGACGCTCAGTGATTATCGACACTTTCACCACGTAGATGAAGTTGTCGGAGGCCAGCGCCACGATGAAGCTGTCGTCTTCGAATGAAGTGCCCAGCTTCTGTGCGACTTCGGCGAGATTGATGCGACTATGGGGGCAAATGATCACCGAACGGTCCTCTTCGGGGTGCAGTTCGAACTGAGGGTCACGACTGATCAGATCCTACAAAAAAGGGCGTGTTAGGGCTTACAAGCAGATGAGGAAACTGACCAGCATCATGTCAATAAGTTCCTGTGTACCGCATTCCAACTCAAAACTGGACAAATCCATCTGAAGCGGAGATTTTCTTCGAAGGCACTTGGTCACCAGGTCGTAGTCGAACGGCTGAGCCTCATTTAACACGCAGTTTATCATTTCAAGACACTGAAAGCAAAGAGTATTAGTGGAGCTATATGTAGCTTGGCTAATTACCTGCAGCCTCTTGCTGTGAACGGTCAAATGTTCCAACAAGAATCCAAAGTCTTCGCAGATATTCACTACTTTTGTAAATTTCAGAATCTTGGCGCGCATCAGATGCGAGAAGAACGTTTCAGACAGCTCGAAATTCACCTAAAAAGACGTACAAATTGAGTCAAAGAACGTGCAGTTCAAGAAGCTCACATGGATGAGATCGACGTTGAAAATGCTAAGAGTTGAGACGCCCCACATCGCACGATGTTTCAGCATCGTGCAGATGACGCTCACATCATCAGGATTGATCGCGCCTCGCCCATCACTTGGAATCGTGCTAATGTTCAAGGAGACGATTCGAAGAAAACTGGGCCACGATTCAGGTCTATTCGGGAAGAGCCCATTGAAACAACGCTGTTCGTTGTACGCCTTGAATGTGTACCGCTGAGGTCCCCGCTTGTTGGGCGAAATGCTGAAATTTCAAATTCAGAACAACTGAAAAACGATGATCGCGTAATCTCACAATAGTTCGGCGTTGAGTTTGAAGTTTGGAGTGGGGAGAAATTGCTTGGAAATGTGATTGAAATAGCGGGAAACCGATTTGGCTCTGATCCGTTCCTCCTGCGTCATTTGATGGAAGATCAGAGTGGATGAGGTCGTCCGAGAGAATTGGCTCCGAGGGACCTAAACAATCAGAAATTATAGAGAATGAAGCGGTACTGGTTAAGGTGCTGTTCATGGTTAGATTGCCCTCTGTTTGCTTGCCCATAATTCAGTAAATAATTCAAAAAACTCCTCTAGGCTTCTCTAGCCTGCCGGAGGAGATCTTGACAGCTTCTCGAGGCTGCAGAAGCACATGCATACAAAGAGCGCCGCTGCTTCAAATCCATCAACCTTACCTGCTCGCTTACTTTTCGAAGATCCCGCCTCTGGCTTTTGGCTCAGGCCTTCCTCGACTTCCATTTCTTCGTATTTCAGACCGAAAACAGCAAATAAATAGATATTAGCGAGAATATTCCGATATCAAAAATCTAATCTCCATTTCTCACCCACGACCGCGCTGCGCAAGACCCCACAAATCAGTTGCTCCAACGTAATCACAAAACGCTCTACTTACCTGGAGAGACCTCATCCTGCTCCATCAGCTCTTGTTCGTCTTCTTCAAACTCCATCGATTCCGACTGAAATCTCGCTCGATCCGACTCGGTATACGTATTTTCCGTCGACTTGCGCGAGCGTGCCCCCTTCTTCGTGAGCAGCGGATGCTGAAATGAGCGTACGATACAGTAGTCGCTACCGCGCACAAATTAAAAATTACATCGAGATCGTACAATTCGGCAAGTTCCGAAGGGTCCGGCGGCGGATGATTATGACTCTGATCGAGTTTTACAAAATTACGGTGATTCTTCGTCATAATCACCGCGCACCGACAATTCTGCGGTTTCCGCTCGTTGCACGTAAATCGTATATGATCAGGATTGCGCATGACTTTCTGATCGATAAACATGTGGCCATCTACAACGACGCGAAAGCCGCCGCGAACGGTTTTCATCACTCGCCAGTTCGGTGCGCTCGAAGTCGGCTGCTGCGCTGGGTTGCGGTACTGATGCTCCGGGCGCTGTTGTTGCACTCCTGGCTGCTGGGGCTGTTGTACGGTCATCGCCATCGACACTGCTGCTGCTGTTGATGCTGTTGCTGGTACTTGCGTGGCTGGAGCCTCCATCGCTTCTGTAACGGTCACACATGAGTTCACAGCTCGGTGCACTACGTAGCGGCCGTCCGAACTAGTTGGCGAAGCATTATAAACGCGAAGAAGCGGAGCACAAGTGGAAACAAACAAGAAAATGGAACAAAAATGAATAAACAATCGGATTTTGCGAATTTATAAATTTGCTAACGGTTTCTGACTCTCGCAGCGATTTTCATGAGTGGAAAAGTACGATTTTTGAAGAGTTCAGCTGTGGTGGAGATGGAAGACGCGTCTGGTTTGAAGGCGTTTTTCACGTGATTTTGAGCTGATTTTTACGATTTCTGAGGCGGGGAACGTTTAGATCGCTTCTAGGATGATTGTGATACAACGATCGAGCCCGTGTGAGGTCTATTAGCGCTTGAAAACTACGCTCTAGTTGGAAATTCGTGATTTCGAAATTTAGTCATGTGATTGAGCGGATTTTTGTCGATATTCTTCTGCGTTGGTATCACAAAAGCTCAAGTATTGATTCCACTGGCAAATGACGATGTGATTAAAATTATTTCAGTCGAATTCGGCAATTTTTGGTGCAGTTTGGGTTTGTAGAACTGAATTTTGACGATGGTTGGAGTAGGCCAACCTAAAAATGGCGTTTCTGCTACTTTATTGGTAATTTTACTGTGCTGTCATCACTCTATTTGCAGAATATCGCATTTGGGCTTTTTGTGGCCTCTTTTGTTTCCATTTTCGGGATATTTATAGATCTTTTTCCAGTAAATTTATTCTGTTTATTGATCGGTGGCGTAAGATTGCGCAACGTTTAATTGTCTAGATTGACGTTAATTGTACTGACGTAGTTTCTTTTGCATTTGGTTAGGTTGCTATCGATCTTGCGTTATCTGTTGCGTAATTACGCGATTCCCATTAATTTCTGACTGTCACGTTGCGTTTTCCAGAAACATGGCTGAGACACAAGTAGCTCGTCATTTGGATCCCTCCACGGGAATGACCTGCATCGCGTGCAGCGTTGTTTTTGCAAACTTTGACATCCAACGCGAGCATTACAAGACCGAGTGGCATCGCTACAACTTGAAGCGTAAGGTCTCCGGATTGCCTCCAATCAGCGACTTTCAATTCCACGAGAAGGTGCTCACCTTCAGAAACAAAGCCGAAGAGCAGATTGTGGAAGAGAAGGGCGGCGCGTCGATGTGCAAGGCATGTACGAAGGTTTTCAAGTCACGCAATGCCTTTGACAATCATATGAACTCGAAACGCCACAAGGAAGCTGCGGCGAAGTTTGCCGAAAACAACGAAGGTGTCGACGTGACGATTAAGCTTGCCCCGAAGCAGCCGAATGCGAATTTGCCCAATGTTGCCGCCGTCGGTCATAAGCTTATGCACAAGGCAGAGGAACTAGTGCCGGAAGTTGAAGAAGAGGACGATGACGACTCATCTTCGGGCTGGGCAACGGACCACGGATCTGACGATGAAGAAGAGATGGACTTGTACGATGAATCTCAAGCTATTCCAGTTGAAACGTGTCTGTTCTGTCCTCAAGCATCTGGATCGATGGAGCAGAATCTTGTGCACATGAGCCACGCTCACGGCTTTTTCATTCCAGAAGCGGAGTACTGTAGTGACCTTGAAGGTTTGCTGAAATATTTGGGTCAGTTTTTCGTGTATTGAAATGCCTTCCTAAGTTAACCGTATTCAGGCATGAAGGTTGGATCTGGTCGCATGTGTTTGTACTGTGGAGAGAAGAGCAAAACCTACAGCACGGCGAAAGATTGTCAGCGTCATATGCTCGACAAGCAACACACTCGCATGTGCCACGAGGGCGAACTTATTCTTGAATACGTCGACTACTACGACTTTAGCGCTCTCTGCGGAGAGACCGGTGAGGACGAGCTTATGGAGGAGCCAGATGAGATCTTCGAGGATGGCTATACGCTCACTCTCCCATCAGGGGCCCGAATTGGGCATCGCTCGCTATTCCGCTACTATCGTCAGAATCTCCGTTCCACTCAAGTCGATAGCGCGCAAAGGCGTCGTGGACGCGATGCACTTGAGGGCGCTATGGGCAAGTACAAGGCTCTGGGATGGACTGGCACAAGTGGTATGTTATACTATGACTTATATTGCAGTTTAAACAATCGATTGTAGGTGCTGTGGCTGTGCAACGCGCGAAGGATATTAAATTCGTCCAGAAGGTTATTGCTAAGCAACGTATGAAGATGGGAATGAAGAAATTGTTCAAGACTAAAGGACGTAAAGACCAGATGTAACTGATGACTATTCGTTTACTACCCTCATTTGATTGTTATATTGTTGATTTTTGTGAAAGTTTAAAGGATGCGATATTCCCACAAAGTGTTTTCCTTGTTTCACATGAAGAGGTCACATCCTTTGAATTTCGCGTTATGTGTGACGCATAGAAGGAGGGATTACAAGCACCCTGTTTCAGGTAAACCCTACTATGAATAATGGGGTAAAGTACAATGGTGCTGTAGAAGGGTGCAACGGCGGCGGCACACACGACGGTGCGAACGGTCACGAGGACGAGTACAGCGAGGAGTACCGGAAAGAGATGAAGAAGCGGCGGAAGGAGAAGATTTCGTTAGAGGCGGCCGCGGAGCTGCTGTACGAGGATGTCCTGATGGGCTTCGTCACGCAGGTCGCCTTCGTTCATCATCGAGCGTACACGTTGGATTTGGTCGTGGAGCCGCCGACCGACGAGCAGAATGGCTTTGATCCAACGCAGCCGTCAACCTCAAACGGAATTGGAGAAGCAACGGGTCACGGAACAAGTACGAGTGCGCCTGTCCGGAGTGCGGACGAACGATCGCTGCCACACGGTTCGCTCCTCATCTCGAGAACTGTCTGGGAATGGGACGGAACGCGTCTCGTGCCGCTAGACGCAAAGCTGCCGGATTCTACGCTGCCGGAAACAGTAAGCGCAAGTGCTGTTGTAGCCTACAGTAACCACCCCAATTTAGACTTTGGAAGCAAATCGGATACAAATCTGGTAGCGAAGGTGCTGCAGAACGGCGAAGTCACGCATTCGGCGACGAATTCAATCGTAGACGACGGATCAGACAACGATCCGATGGACGCGGTCGATGACGACGACGACGATTGGAAGGGAAAGAAGACGCGGAAGAGGAAGCCCGCTGCGAAGAGGGGTGGAAAAGGCGGCGGCAAGCGGAAGCGCTGATCATGATCCTCATCACTATCTTGTAAAATATACGAGTATGCTGTAAATAATAAATAAGACAACGATTGTGGGAAAGTACCGTAGTGGGACGGGTGGTCCCGCAGCGAGTATCCTGACTAATAAGTGCATCGATCGTACTCGTGACTGCAAGAACGACCGATTCAATTTGCAATTCTGAAACACTTGAAACTCGATTCTCTCGACGATGTTGGCTTCTCAGCAAAGTTCTCGCTATGGCGCTTCCACTTCACGTGACTACCAGCAGCCGTCGACCTCCGGCGCGTATTTTGCCGCGCCGAGAGCACCGCAACAGCCGTCCACCTCTGCGCAATACTTTTACCGATCTCCAGTAGGCGATTTCGTCGCTCCACTCTGTCATTCAATGCAACGTTGCAGCTCACCCAGGTCGTCTTTCAATGCTCCGAGTGTCAGAAGAAGTTTGAGACGCGCGAGGAGCTCTACGTGCACTGCGAAGAGTGCCTCGTCGAGATGTTCGAGAACGAGGCGATGAACGCGCTCTCCGACATGAACAGTCCGCCGCAGCGTGCGCTTCCCGCTGCCGCGTATCGTCCTGCGCCGCACGTGACCGCCGGCATCGTCGCCAAGGTAAGAATTCGCAGTGAATTTTAGTGGAAAAACTCGAGGAATTTCAGAGCTCCACGCCACTCGTCTCTCCTCTAAATCATCATCCGAAAGCGAAACCGGCGGCGGAAATCAACGGAATAACCGTGACGGCGACGCCTGTGAGCGCCGTCCGAACCTACAGTAATCAGCAGCAGAGTACTGTAGTGCAGCAGCCTGTCTACTACGAAGAGAGTGCGATCTACGACGAGGAATACCCGCACGAAGAGGGGGTTATGTGGATGATTACGCTCAGAGCGGGTAGGCGAAAGCGTGATTACCGTTAAATGCCTTTCGTTGCAGGACCGACAGCGAAATCATCACCGAATCCACGAAATTCGTCACCTCAACTGGCAGTCGCTACTTTCTCGCGGTGGAATCGGGCATCGGAACGAACGGCGAAGGAATCGACTTGTCCGAGCTCGACGAAGACGTTCTCCTCGAGAGTTGCCCATCGGAGGAGCAGGAAGAAGAGATGGACGAGCAGGAGATGCCGCAGCTCGAGCAGATCAGCGTTGTCGAGTCGCAGGAGGAGGAGTTGTACGAGTACATGGACGAAGCGCAGTTCATGCAAGCGGAAGAGAACGAGGACGACGACGAAGAGGAGCAGAACGACTACATTCAAGTTGTCGATACCGATCAACCTTCGACGTCCCAGCAAGCCACTTCACGCTACGAGCCGATGCACGCGGAGAGCAGCCATCAGCAGCAGCAACAACAGCAGCAGCAACAGAGCAGCTCCTCCTCTACGTACAGAGGTCCACAGCCGCAGACAAACGTCTACCGTATGACGCAGCAGTATCCGCGGTATCGAATCAATGGTAAGCGGAGGGGTAGTGAGCGGCGCCACAAAATGGCTCGATTTAGACGTTCCTCCACCGCCACCACAACGCACGACAACCTGCGACGAAGGCAAACCGAAGATGGAATGCCCCACATGCGGCCTCATTCTCTACCGTCACAACTTTAGCACCCACTACCGTATCCACACCGGCGAAATGCCCTTCTCTTGTCAGTATTGCTCGAAGCGCTTCAGGTTCGTTCGTCATTTGGGCAATTTTGCGACTTTAATCACGGCCGATTTCAGAACAACCTCATCACTAAAGGTCCACATTCGCGCGCACACCGGCGAGAAACCGTACCAGTGTCCGCAGTGCACGTACGCGTGCATAACAAAGCGCAATCTCGACCGGCACATCCAGAACAATCACGAGAAGAACGGCGGAGAGGCGCCGGAAGGCGGACCGCGTTACCGCAAATCACGCTACCGCGACGAACAGTACGGAAGTAGTACGGGGGTCGTGTGGAAGCCGCAGGCGGCGCAGTTCCCAAACCAGAATCCATTCAGCGAGAACTTTGGTCGTCCGATCCCGGTGGCCGTTCCGGTGAATCCTCCGCCTCAGCAGCAGAACTACGTGATCGCATCGCAAGACCTGCATCCACCGCCCAAAGTGATAATGCCCAGGAATTCCACAGTCCAATGGTGATTGATCTCAGTCAGTGGCCTCTTCGTCTTACCTAGAACAACTGCTTTATGAGATCGGCCTCAGTTGTGAACTGAGAACATGTAAATAAACAGTGAGTACAAAAAAAAGTAACAAAATAAAGTAAGGCACGATTTGTCATAATATAGGTAGTCTCTTCTTCTCTTCTTATAAATTCTTCTTAGGCACTGTAGGTCGGTCCCCGCGACAGTTCGGGCAATACCACTTCTTGCCCTTCGGCTTCGTTTTGAGGTGGACGCACTCAAAGTGGAACCATTCGATCACGCATTTGTCGTTATCGCATCCAATCATATCACCGAAAGAGATTCGCTTGCACAAGCAGTATGTAGGCTCATCGGGTCCGGCTCCCGGAATATATTCGACCGTTTCATCCGATGAAGCTAAATTACGGAGACGATTAATGATCGAGTAGATGGTTAGAGCAATGCTTACATCGCTTTCTTCCTCCACGACGTCCAGAACTACGTCTCGGCTTTCGAGTAGCAGATGCTGTTGCAGCACGTTTCAAGCCGCCTCCGCGGCGTCCACCACCGCGACCACCACGTCCAGACATCGAAGGAGTTACGGAAGCTTCGCTCTGATTTGGTGACATTGGCGAGAAAGCGTCACCACCGGAATCTCTCCTTCTTGTTTTCGCCGAACGAGCTGAAGCTGGCGTCCTGGCAGCGGTGCTTGTGCGACCACCTCGTCCCTTCTTGGGCGTCGCTGAAGCCACAATCTTCTCTTCCAAAACGGTCTCTTCGAATCGAGCGGAAATGCGGGCTTTTTGCACTTCATTCTTTGGGGTAGCCACAACAGCATTGGCAGCAACAGCACCGGTAACAACGGAGCACTTCTCTCCTCTTCTTCTCGATCTGGATCCTTTGGATAGAAGACGAGCAGCGTAGGCTCGGCCCTTTGCAAGAGCAATCGCCTTCGCTCTCTCAATCTTCTCAAGCGTTAGTTCTTCCGATTCATTGGGTACTTCTTGCTGTCGAGCTTCGGCCATAGCTAAACAAACGCACGTGTAAGAATAGCAAACGATAGGTAAAATCTCACCTTGTCGAACCTTATCATTGCGGCAAAATGGAAGCGCCGATTCGGCCATTTCGAATATGATTTCCGAGAGCATGTGCTGATAACCCTTGACCTGTTTCACCTGCTCGTCCATCACGGCCATGATCTGCTGTCTTTCGTATCCGGTCAGTTTCATGATCGCCGCCATCTTCATATAGTGCTTCACCTCTTGGAGGCTTTGCGACGACGCCGCGTCAAGCATTCGATGAGCCTTCACAAGGCTAATGAAATTGTGAAGAGCGGGCCGAAGCTCTCTGATGACTTCCATTCGCTTCTCCAGCTTCATATACTTTCGTTTAATGGACTTGGCCGCTGCGCGCTTTGCCTTGAACCTGGCGATAATCTCTTCGTTTCTCTTCTGCGCTCTTCTCAGCTTTGCAAGCAGCCTCTTCTTGTTCAAATGCTTCTTCAACGCCTTCACCGAGAGCACATCCTTGTCGACGCTCTTCGCTTCTTTCCCCTTCTTCTGGCCGTTCTTCTTCATCTCCTCCTTTTTCTTCACAACTTTTCCATCAGAAACCTTGGCCTTATGCTTGCTGCTGTCTTTGGCTTTCGCTTCGGGAGCCTTTTTCTTCACCGGAGCCTTCGGATCGGAACTCTTCTTCTTCTTAACGCCTACATCGTGCTTACCCACCGCTGTGGCCGCCTTCTTCTTCATTATTTTCGGCTTTGGCTTTATCAGCTTCTCGTCTTTTGGTTTATCCTTGGGTTTAACTTTCGGACGTGCCATAACCATACTCTGAAGCACACAATTGAATACATTAAATTGATCTGAAAGAGCAGAAGCTCAAATATTGCACGGATGCATCCGGAATTCATTGCAAACGCGCAAGAAATGATTTAATCAAAAAGACATCTGTTTAATGCGATATTTACAGTCAGTACTCCATGAGCATATCATCTTCGGAAGAATATTTCAAAGCACTATTTGGCGCACTCAAAGAAGAGCCTTTTCTGGGCGTCATAAGGCTGTCCATGATCTTGGCAAATTCCATTTCGACTTTCAGGAGATCAAACTGAACCTTGTCGCTACGTCGCACTAAATCTTCGGGTCTCGCTGAAGTAAACAAGACGAAAATGCTAATACAATTTGTTGTCTAAACTCACAATGCTCAGGATCATTCATTCTGGGAATGTTTGGCGTTCCGGGGACACCGGTCATAGTTTGAAAGATGGCCTCTTCGGCACGTAGTAGGAGAGAGTTGATCTGATCGGTGAGCTTGACCTGTTCGCTGACCTGATGTTTCAGCATGGCTTCCAGAGTGCTGCGCGCCTGTACCGGCCGGTATTCGTTGACCAGGTGATGCATGTTGACGAAGAGCAGCCGAATAGATTCAATCTTGGCTATGCGCTCTGCACTATCGAGGGAACTGATGAGAATTTGTAAGAGATCGAGGAAATTGGCGACCACACTGGCGTTTAGCTTCTTGAACTCGTCGCGCCATGATAATCCCGAGGTTTGGAACGACTGAATTCCCAGCGACTTCAATGGGACGACAAATTCCTGAATTAATCAGAAATTGAGGAGTGAAATAGAAAAAGCATCCTACCTCGTCCAAGTTGTACTTCTCTCCGAAAACCTCGTATTCCGTTGGAATCGGCGGAGGCGCGAGAACGCGACCGTGCTTGATCGCTTCGGTCGTGTAGTTCTTCGCATACTCCGACGGCTTCGGGTAAGGATTGTGCGCTTCTGGCTTGCCCGCCATAATCTGAAACGTTCCTTTATTGACGCGATAGTTTTTGAAATTAAAAGACGCGACAACGATAATGTACACATGAATATAGCAGGCAGTTGATAATATACACACGAAAAGCCAAATAGATTCGCTCAGAAATAAAGAAGGTACTCTTGCTACTCGTCATGATAATGATGATAACTACGAGCGGAATCGACGCGGCTTCCCGGTCGCGCACTAATGGATTCCGTTCGCTCCGTGCGGATGTAGTTCACGAGATCTTCGGTCGATCGCTCGAGCTTCTCCAATCGCGATTGTGCCGTCTGCACCGCCGCTCCGAGTCGCCCATGACGTTCCATGAGATCTTCGCACTTCAAATCGGCCAATCGGAGTTTCTCGCGCTCTCGTTCGATCTCCGCTTCGAGAGTTTCGAGCTCCCGCTCCTGGTTTGCTAATTTTCGGTCGGTTTCACGCTTAATCGCCTCCAAGCGCTGCGTGTAGACGTGAACTCGGTCGATTCCTGGCTGTGCTGTCGACCCTGGTGAGCCAAGACCGTCGTCCGACATCGTGCCTGTAAACAAGTCGATCAATCACAGAACCGAAGCGATCAACGATGACTGTAAACGAGCGCGGAATAAGATAAGAATAATTTACGAGGAAGAAGCGCAGAAGCCGAAACGCGAATCAAGTCGCGGGATTCTGGTTCAACGCGTCATCCAGCAGCGTCGTCTGTTGACTCTGCGATGCGACCAATTTGTTTCGTTCGAGGTTTACCGGTGATCTCGCGTGGACGTGTTTTCGCGCGCACATTTACGACCGACTGCTCACTGGTCAGAAGCGAAACGAAGGCAAACGAAGGGTCAAACACGGGGGATGTGACTTTAGGGGTGCAGATCGTGAATGGGAAGACACAGCGAAGCGTTTTGAGCGTTTGAATGAGCGAATTTGGTGCATTTTGACCATTTTTGCTGTAAATTCTCACTTTGATAAATGAAGTGATGCGTTTCGGATTGAAAATTAAGCTTATCAGCGTGGAATTCGTGCTTCGCTGAGCTCTTGATCTCGTTCCTGTTTTACAGAATGCCAGACAACGGAATTGACCGAATCCACGTGTACACACAGCGTCTGGAAGCGGTACAACGTGAAACCGAACGAAAATTGGCGAAGCAGGAGCGGGAGCTCGAAAATCTCGAAGCGGAGATAGAGAGAGAGCGCGAGAAACTACGATTGGCCGATTTGGAGTGCGCAGACCTCACGGAACGTCATGGACGACTCGGAGCGGCGGTGCAGATGGCCCAATCGCGATTGGAGAAGCTCGAGCGATCGACCGAAGATCTAGTTAACTACATCCGCACGGAGCGAACGGAATCCGTTAGTGCGCGACCGGGTAGCCGCGTCGATTCCGCTCATTATCATGACGAGTAGCAGTAGTACCTTCTGTACTGAGCGAATCTATTTGGCTTTTCGTGTGTATATTATCCCGCTGCTATATTCATGTCATGTCATTATCTCGTAAATACTATCTCGTCAATAAAGGAACGTTTCAGATTATGGCGGGCAAGCCAGAAGCGCACAATCCTTACCCGAAGCCGTCGGAGTATGCGAAGAACTACACGACCGAAGCGATCAAGCACGGTCGCGTTCTCGCGCCTCCGCCGATTCCAACGGAATACGAGGTTTTTGGAGAGAAGTACAACTTGGACGAGGTAGGATGCTTTTTCTATTTCACTCCTCAATTTCTGATTAATTCAGGAATTTGTCGTTCCACTGAAATCGCTGGGAATTCAATCCTTCCAAACCTCGGGAGTATCGTGGCGCGACGAGTTCAAGAAGCTAAACGCCAGTGTGGTCGCCAATTTCCTCGATCTCTTACAAATTCTCATCAGTTCCCTCGATAGTGCAGAGCGCATAGCCAAGATTGAATCTATTCGGCTGCTCTTCGTCAACATGCATCATCTGGTCAATGAATATCGACCGGTACAGGCGCGCAGCACTCTGGAAGCCATGCTGAAGCATCGGGTCAGCGAACAGGTCAAGCTCACCGATCAGATCAACTCTCTCCTACTACGTGCCGAAGAGGCCATCTTTCAAACTATGACAGGGTTCCCTGGAACGCCGAACATTCCCAGAATGAATGATCCTTTAGACAACAAATTGTATTAGCATTTTCGTCTTGTTTACTTCAGCGAGACCCGAAGATTTAGTGTTCAGTTTGATCTCCTGAAAGTTGATTCTCACTTTGATATGGGAAGCGATGCGTTTCGGAGTGAAAATGAAGCTTATCAGTGTGGAATGCGTGCTTCGCTGAGCTCTTGATCTCGTTTCCGTTTTTACAGAATGCCAGACAACGGAATCGACCGAATCCACGTGTACACGCAGCGTCTGGAAGCGGTACAGCGTGAAACCGAACGAAAATTGGCGAAGCAGGAGCGGGGGGGGAGGAGCGGGTGCGCGAACGAACAACACGGCGACGACACCGAATCGCAACTACAACTCCATGACGTTTGACGAGTAGACGGCGTCCTATTTTTTTTAATTTAATCTTATTTTTCCGCTTGTATATAAATGCTTAATTTTAGCCTTTATTAACTTAGTTCCACATCGACAAGTTCATTTATTCACGAAGCACATTGCCAACCACAGAATCGCGACGGCGACATAGAAGCACACAGCGAGTGGCGGAGGCTCAGGCAGCGCGTACCTGCACGCCTTCTTCTGGTCCAAATTCAATTTGTCGATCATTTGGCGCACTCTCTTCGGCAAATTCTCGAGTTCGTTGGTCGGGTTGCAGGTGAGATTCGCGATTTCCGCATCGCTCAGTGGTCCTTTCTCGATTAGTTGGCAGAGAATGTCCAGAATCTTTGGATGCTCGACCCACTGAAGCACCAACTCCATCGAGTAGGGATCGTGAGGACGCTCTTTAGCGGTCATCTTCAATGAGGAGATGAATGCAGAATGACGGTTGCGACCGCATTGCGCTAAAAGGAGAGCAAATGCGCTAAAATTCACACATCGCGTGGAGCTCCTCCCCATGAGACGCAGCAGCAGCAACACAATTGAAAAAAATCCTTGTCAGGCATAGTAACAACATACAACAAAAATAATACAAACGGTGCAACAATTGATTATATATTTATTACGTTTCTTCTGTCGATTCATCGATCCTTTTTGTAAGGGAATTGAAGATTTGGTCGATGTAGCTTTCATTCAAATTGGGGTGATAAGCCGTTGGCGATGATGTTGGCGAGGCCGAAGGTGAGCTCGATGCGTTTGAAGAGGACATGAGCACGTCGTTCTGGAGTCCCGCTTGTTCTTGAAGAGGAGTTGGTTTGTGCAAAATCATATTTTTACGTTCTTGGGCTTCTTCCGCTTGGCGTTGGGTTCCACTATGGCTGCTGCAGGTTTAACAATCAGGGCCTCTTTGCAATGAAAGCATTTCTGGAAATGTTCAGATTCGAAGAGCCAATCAGGGCTAAAATTTGAAACATACGTTAGTGCAGGTTCGCGGCAATTCTTCGTTTTCACAGCCGAACACGTAATCCTCATCGAGCTCCTCTTTCTTTATCGTTATTTGTCCAGCGTTTCTGGGTTCGGTGTGGTTCTTTCTGGCCTTCTGAAATCGCTGTAACTTTACTATTCATCTGCAAAACTGATTTCTTACATATTTATGCCACTGACGGCTGATGGTCGAAATGCTGAACAAGATGCCGGTGTTCTCTTCGATCGTTCTGACCATCCACATCATGCTCTTGCCATCTCGTGGATTCTTCTTCCGTCCAACGAGCGCGTCTTCGTATTCTTGAAAGAGGCTATCGGCTTCCTGCGATTTCCAAAATTGCGCCTCTTCGATAATTTGTACTCGGGTCTTTCTTTTATATGTCGGTGGTTCTAAAGCAGAGGGATGAGAAGATTAGAAATTTCCACTTCGTAGTAAATAGCGGACGATACGGAAACGTGGCTGCGCTTTTTCGGTACAGCTCTAAATGACAAAACCAGTATCAATTTAGCATTATCCGGAGCACCAAAGGAGCGCAGGAAACAAGCAACAGTCTCCTGAATTGAGTCAAATAAACTCTAATTCAAATTTCTCAAATTACACCGTCATTTCTCGATGCTTGGAGCTTGCTCTGTAAACTCATATAAAATCCCAGAAAATATGGAAAACGATCCTTATTTTCATCATGTCAATCCGATGCTCTGGCAATCAGCATAAACACAAAACAAAACGACTTACTAGGATCGGCTTCACTTCGCTCCTCGCCACCAGAGAGCGCCGATTCGGCGACGGACATGTCCGAATCAATGGAACGAGCCATCGAACTGCGATCGGCCGCAACTTCTCCCATCTCTTCCGAAGCTTCCATGACGCTGAAAAATGCGAAATTCCGTTTCTCAACAATTTACGCGAAACATGAAATCCACGCAACTCTCATCGCAAATCACTTGTAGCGGAGTGTTTCTCACAGTCGTTTTCCCCAACTGCGACTCACAAGGCTGAGGAGCACGAATTCAACGCAATCGTGGTGGGAGCAAGGTTCTTGATAACTTCTCGTCCAGTGAAAAGTAGAATTGTGAGCATGAGCTGCTAATCTAGCTTGTCACAATGCAGACACTGAACATCATCACGCTTCAGAAACAGAACAAGCCAACAGGTACCGTTTGAGGCGCCGAAAGAAAATGAAGTACACTGCTCGGGCCGTTGCCAACGATAGATATTCCACGAAACGTTTAACGCCAAAGGTGTAGGTTACTTACTGTAGCCCCGGTGGTCTCTCGCCGCGAATTACCTGCGCGCATTCAAGGAATGAAATCGTTCGTGGAAACAAAGTCGGAAGTTGGATAGTAAACAGACCATAACATGATAAGAAACTTGCGATTTGACAAAAACACGATGATTACATTAATGACAATAACTGAAAAGAACGATTGATTGTTAACGACATGATTTCTTCTGGTCCTCGATGCGCTCCACAATGAATAGGCGCGTGTACAACGATTCAGGGCAATCCAAGATTTTTGCCAAGTATTTCTTCAATTCACTGATCGGCAACTGATCAACAGCCTTTACGCGGAGGATATGCAGACGGTATTTATCAGCAAGTTGAAGATCGTCGACTGTGAACGAGTCCTTCTCAACAAGCTTACTTTCACAGATCCTCGTAACAATGTTGCACAGAAACATGTCGGCCAACGCCAACACTTCAGGAATGGCTGCGCCTAAATTTGAAATTTGTTGAGAACGAACAGATAACAGTAAACTCACAATCAAACTCTGATGAATGAAAGAGATGAGAGAAATACAAATGTCTGAGAAATTCTTTGAACGTATCCAATTTAACCTCGTTCAAAACGACGACTTCTTGATTTTCTCCTTGAAATCACCGAAAAACAGCGCCTTGAAGTAGGGCGACTGAGCGCTAAAGTACTAAATGACGAGGAAAACGTTTGTTGACTCAGTTTTCGACAAGGAAACGCACGGATTTGGACACGTAGATCTTCGTTTTCTCGATTTCGAGGCACCCAGAATCAGAAGGCCCTAAGATGAGTGCGATGGTCTGGCGATGTAAAATCAACAAATGAGCTGAAGAAAGCGATCAATGGAACATAGGAATCACGTATTCATACCTGTGTTGTTCAACGTTGAACTCAAGACGATAGGTTCCATCGGGAAATAAGTACTTTTCGTCAAACGAAAACGTGGAATTGTCAACTCTGAGCTGTACAACATAGCTGGCCGAGCGCCACTCAAAATATGAAGCTTAACTAAAGGTAAAACTGCTTTCCGCACTCACCGGTTTCGTCACATTAAATCCGCCCAATCCTTTCAAGCAAACGCTTCCGAAAGATTGCCAACAACTGTATAAACCGCAACTTGAGTTTCCTTTCCGCGTACCAGATATCGTAAGAGAAACCACATCGCCTCGAAGAGGAGTCTTGTTGTTTGATGACAAGAACCTGAAACTGATTGACAAGATTGGATGAAAACAGCGACCAAACAAACCAGTTGTATTTTCCAAGCTCAAACGTCGCGCCATTGAACTTGCCCTTGAGAAAGTCGTCCTTCTTGATTGACCATTCAATCTTGCCCGACGCGGAATCGACCATTATGGGAATCTCTATCTGGAAAATCAATCCATGTCCTCAAATAATATCAGAGTAAAACACGCCAGCAACGCACACAGAACTCACATCAAGATTTTCAAAGCAATGCGAAGGTCGACGTGGTCAGCGGCAAGTAAAGTGATATGATGAAACGAAAAACAACAAACAGGAAATGTTTATAACAATCAGAAGATAACAAAGTTGAGATTTAACAAAACAGGGTGATTACATCACTGACAACAACAGAAAAGAACGACTTATTGTTCTACTGACCCTCGATGCGCTCTACAATGAATAGGCGCGTGTACAACGATTCAGGACAATCCAATATTTTCGCCAAGTAATTCTTCAATTCACTGACCGACAACTGCGCAATACTCTTTACTCGGAGCTGGTGCAGATGGTATTTATCAGCAAGTTGTAGATCGTCGACAGTTAACAAGTCCTGCCGAGTAAGCATAGTTTCACAGCTCCTCATAACAATGTTGCACACGAACATGTCGGCCAACGCCAACACTTCAGGAATCGATTCGCCTAGATTTTAAAGTTAGTTGAGAACACAGATAAGTAAACTTACGCCTCAACCTCTGATCGAAGAGAAGAAATTCGGATTGAGAGAAATACAAATGTTTGAGGAATTCTTTGAACGCATCGAATTTAACGTTGTGCAAAATGATGACATCCTGATTTTTCTCTTTGAAGTCACCGAAAAACAGCGCTTTGAAGTAGGGCGACTGTGCGCTAAAGTACTGAAAGAAGAGAAACACGATCGTTGATTCAGTTGACAAAAACTCACGGATTTAGATACGTAGATCTTCGTTTCCTCGATTTGAAGGCATCCGGCATCAGAGTATCCTAAGATGAGCGGATGGTCTGGCAATGTGAAATCAACAAATGAGCTGAAAAAAGCGACCATTGGAACGATAGAAATCACGAATTCATACCTGTTTTGTTCGACGCTGAACTCAACACGATAAGTACCGTCGGAAAATAAGTACTTCTCGTCGAAACGAAAACGTGGAATTGTCTACTTTGAGCTGTACAACAGAGCTGGCCGAACACCACTTCAAAAATGGAATTAAACAAAATGTTAAACTGCAAAAACTAACCGGTTTCATCACATTGTATCCGTCCAATCCTTTCAAGCAGACGCTTCCAAAAGATTGCCAACAACTATAAAAACAGCAGTTTGTTGCGTTTACTTTCCTCGTACAAGAGAGCGTAAAAGAAACGACATCGGCTTGGAGAGGATTCTTGTTGTTCGATAGTAAGGACCTGAAACTGGTTGACATGACTGGACTCATGAATAGCGACTAACCAAGTGAAACTCCCCAGTTCAAACGTCGCGCCATCAAACTTGCCGCTGAGAAAGTCGTCCTTCTTGATTGACCATTCAATCTTGCCCGACGCGGAATCAACCATTATGGGAGTCGCTATCTGGAAATCAACCCATGTCCTCAAATATCAGAGTAAATCACGCCAGAAACGCACACATCATGATTTTCGAACGTAATGTAAAGGCCGACGCGGTCAACGCAAGCATGAAAAAAAAACAAATGAACGACAAAAACACTGTCATATAAGTGCATTCATTGAAATAGCTGAAAGATGCAGAAATCTCTCCAAGCAACTCAAAAATCTTAATGATACTTACTGTAGCCCCGGTGGTCTCTCGTCGCGAACTACCTGCGCGCTTCAAGGAATGAAATCGTTCGTGGAAACGAAGTCGGAAGTTGGATCAGACCATAACATGATAAGAAACTTGTGATTCGACAAAACAGGATGATTACATTATTAATGACAATAACAGAAAAGAACGATTGATTGTTATTGACAGGAATTCTTCTGGTCCTCGATGCGCTCCACAATGAACAGGCGCGTGTACAACGATTCAGGGCAATTCAAGATTTTTGCCAAGTATTTCTTCAATTCATCGATCGGCAACTGCTCAACAGTCTTTACGCGGAGGTTGTGCAGACGGTATTTATCAGCAAGTTGAAGATCGTCGACTGTGAACGAGTCCTTCTCAACGAGCAAAGTTTCACAGCTTCTCGTAACAATGTTGCACAGGAACATGTCGGCCAACGCCAGCACCTCAGGAATCGCTGCGCCTAGATTTCAAATGAGAACAAGCAGAAAACATTAAACTCACGATGCAACGTCTTACTAAAGAAAAGAAATTCTGATTGAGAGAAATACAAATGTTTGAGCAACTCCTGGAATGTATCGAACTGAACCTCGTTCAAAGTTATGACTTCTTGATTTTTCTCCTTGAAATCACCGAAAAACAGCGTTTTGAAGTAGGGCGACTGAGCGCTAAAGTACTAAAAGAAGAGGAAAACGTTCGGGGACTCAGTTTTCGACAAAGAAACTTACGGATTTGGACACGTAGATCTTCGTTTTCTCGATTTGAAGGCACCCGGCATCAGAAGGCCCTAATATGAGCGAGTGGTCTGGCAATGTGAAATCAACAAATGAGCTGAAAAAAGCGACCAATTGAACATAGAAATCACGAATTCATACCTGTTTTGTTCGACGCTGAACTCAACACGATAAGTACCGTCGGAAAATAAGTACTTCTCGTCGAACGAAAAAGTGGAATTGTCTACTTTGAGCTGTACAACAGAGCTGGCCGAACACCACTTCAAAAATGGAATTAAACAAAATGTTAAACTGCAAAAACTAACCGGTTTCATCACATTGTATCCGTCCAATCCTTTCAAGCAGACGCTTCCGAAAGATTGCCAACAACTATAAAAACAGCAATTTGTTGCGTTTACTTTCCTCGTACAAGAGAGCGTAAAAGAAACGACATCGGCTTGGAGAGGATTCTTGTTGTTCGATAGTAAGGACCTGAAACTGGTGACATGACTGGACTCATGAATAGCGACTAACCAAGTGAAACTCCCCAGTTCAAACGTCGCGCATCAAACTTGCCGCTGAGAAAGTCGTCCTTCTTGATTGACCATTCAATCTTGCCCGACGCGGAATCAACCATTATGGGAGTCGCTATCTGAAATCAACCCATGTCCTCAAATATCAGAGTAAATCACGCCAGAAACGCACACATCATGATTTCGAACGTAATGTAAAGGCCGACGCGGTCAACGCAAGCATAAAAAAAAACAAATGAACGACAAAAACACTGTCATATAAGTGCATTCATTGAAATAGCTGAAAGATGCAGAAATCTCTCCAGCAACTCAAAATCTTAATGATACTTACTGTAGCCCCGGTGGTCTCTCGTCGCGAACTACCGCGCGCTTCAAGGAATGAAATCGTTCGTGGAACGAAGTCGGAAGTTGGATCAGACCATAACATGATAAGAAACTTGTGATTCGACAAAACAGGATGATTACATTATTAATGACAATAACAGAAAAGAACGATTGATTGTTATTGACAGGAATTCTTCTGGTCCTCGATGCGCTCCACAATGAACAGGCGCGTGTACAACGATTCAGGGCAATTCAAGATTTTTGCCAAGTATTTCTTCAATTCATCGATCGGCAACTGCTCAACAGTCTTTACGCGGAGGTTGTGCAGACGGTATTTATCAGCAAGTTGAAGATCGTCGACTGTGAACGAGTCCTTCTCAACGAGCAAAGTTTCACAGCTTCTCGTAACAATGTTGCACAGGAACATGTCGGCCAACGCCAGCACCTCAGGAATCGCTGCGCCTAGATTTCAAATGAGAACAAGCAGAAAACATTAAACTCACGATGCAACGTCTTACTAAAGAAAAGAAATTCTGATTGAGAGAAATACAAATGTTTGAGCAACTCCTGGAATGTATCGAACTGAACCTCGTTCAAAGTTATGACTTCTTGATTTTTCTCCTTGAAATCACCGAAAAACAGCGTTTTGAAGTAGGGCGACTGAGCGCTAAAGTACTAAAAGAAGAGGAAAACGTTCGGGACTCAGTTTTCGACAAAGAAACTTACGGATTTGGACACGTAGATCTTCGTTTTCTCGATTTGAAGGCACCCGGCATCAGAAGGCCCTAATATGAGCGAGTGGTCTGCCAATGTAAAATCGACGCACGCGCTGCAAATAGTGATCAACAGAAGATTAGAATCATGCATTTAAATATACATGTATTGTTCAACGCTGAACTCAAGACGATAGGTGTCATCGGGAAATAAGTACTTCTCATCGAACGAAAACGTCGAATTGTCAACTTTAAGCTGCACAGCAAGCTTTCCCAATGCCACTGAAAATATGAAGCTGAACTTAAAGTTGCATTCCGCACTCACCGGTTTCATCACATTAAATCCGCCCAATCCTTTCAAGCAAACGCTTCCGAAAGATTGCCAACAACTGTATAAACAGCATTTTACGTTTCCTTTCCGCGTACAAGATATCGTAAGAGAAACGACATCGCCTCGAAGAGGATTCTTGTAGTTTGATGACAAGGACCTGAAATTGATTAAAACAGATTGGATGTAAACAGCGACCAAACAAACCAGATGTATTTTCCAAGCTCAAACGTCGCGTCATCGAACTTGCCGCTGAGAAAGTCGTCCTTCTTGATTGACCATTCAATCTTGCCCGATGCGGAATCGATCATTATTTATGAGGTTTCGAATCTGGAAATCAGCAAGAATAGCGAGCGGAACGCAACACGAAAATAAATCAAAAGAACGAGTTGCGAAAATCACAATTACGAGTTAAGACCGCGTGCACGAGAATGTGAATGCAAACTATTAAAAGAAACAAAATCGAGCGCGGATGAACGCAACGGCAGCTGTCGGTTTGCCAACGACTCGCTTCTTCAGCCTAACGTGCAGTATGCGTCAGATGTCCATTTTCGTGCTGAGATAGAGAATAAGGGAACGTGTCTTGAAAGGTCGTCGAGATATAAAGACGAAGGACAGTGATGGTCGCCGCGAGGACAATCATACCTTGTATTCTTACAATTAGACAATTGACAACAACGCACCTACAACAGCCCGACCAGATTCTCAAATCAGATGATCAACCAGGAAGCGGTGGTTGCGGATGCAGAACATTCGTCTAGAATCGTAGGTGAATGTTGGTCCTACAGCGAATGAGTGTGTCGTCCAAGTGCTTTTGTTCATGCGGGTCTCTTCCGATGTCGACTTGACGAGTTGTTCGCGTTCTGTTGTCTGTTTTCGAACTTTTGATACATTCCAGATCGAAAATGGCTGCAAAGGCAACGATTGAGCTGAAGATTGGAGGCAAGTCTAGTTTAAACTGGTATGATTTCATGTCGGAAAAAATCAAACTTGCTGGATTCGAGTGGTACGTTTACTTAGCCAATTAATTACCAAATCTTTGTTCAGGCACGTCACTGGGCAAGCGAGACCTGTCGGATGCCAAATTCGAACCACCTCAATCCATTGTACCCCTGTTGGTGCAAAGAAGACGTCCATTTGGAACTGTGAGGCCTACGGACAAATCATTATGTTTGCAAATACATCATTAAAACGTTCTAAACATGTGCGTTCTAGCGGTTCCTTGGCTGCAATTCATCGATCCATGTTTCAGTGGTCGCAGTCTTTTAATTTCCGTTGTTCGAATTCTTCACCCACGGAAGCTGAATTCGTAGGAATGTGCACGTATACGCTTAACGTGATTGTCCACCTCAACGTTCTAAGGTGCGCGTTGTCTTTGGTTGAGTGGAATGAATTTCTGGATTGTTTTCAGTCATGATCTGATCGACCTCTCCGTTCCCGACAACAGAATGATCCAGTCTTCGGACGACGCAGCTCAGGTCACCGTCGAAGGAGAGACGTTGTGGCTGTCCAAATCGGTTTGTTCCTCTCTACAAGGGGCGATGTGCAACGCGTTTTGTTTCAGATTCTCGGAGGTCATTCGCATTTCTTCAAGACGCTCTTCAATAGCGATTTCAAGGAGAAGCTGACCGGAATCTACGAGTTGAAGGAAATCGTTCTAGAGGAATTCCTTCACTTCATCTCCCTCGTCTATGGGTTGAAGGCACGCATCGATGGTACATGATCCATCCAAGGGCCTGACTACAGTGATTTGTTCAGATAAATCAGTCGAATATCTTCTCAAAATGGCGGATTACTTCCAGTGCGACCTCGTCATCAATCAATGCAGCGATTTCTTATATAAAGATGATCAGCTCCCTTCTGTAAAGAAGCTGCAGCTCGCCGATCGTTACAGATTGTTCGATGTCGTCTTTAAGCTGGTGCAGACGATGGGCTCTGCTGATTTGAAGAACTGCGCGGCTGAGTGTCGTTTTTCGTTGCCCACTACTGAGGTCCTCTTGAAGCGGTTCGACGAGGCGTGAAGAGTTTTGACGAAGCCGTTGGGCCTCCTCGAAAGCCTTAAACGCCATAAAGTTTCGAAACCCTTAAAGGTTATGAGTATGATGATGATTGGTAGTCGTTCTCTATGCTCTGTCATTTTTGTCTCACTTCCGTTGTTTTATCCACTTTCTCATCATGTTTGTGCCTGAATAAATTGCTGGTACTGGGGAGAAGAGGCGCAGTGCACGTGTTACCCACCATGGGATTCACAAAATGTGATTCAATTCGCCAGTGCGCTCATTGTGAGCGGATGTTGCTTCCACCTCCATTCGCGTCACGTGAGCGTCAAGAGAATTATGCGATAAACGGAGTCGTGTGGTATGCAAGTCGAGATGAGGTCGAGTTTATATGAAACGGCGAGCTTGATGATCGTCCCTTCCGCTCACGATCAGTCAATTGATGGTAGGCACAACCGCCGCCGCCCATAACATCGCACAAAATGTGCTAAAATTAGCACTTTCTGCGCGCGCATTAACTCAACGAATTCGACTGCGCTTCCACCATCGCCATTTTCATTAAAATGGAAGTCGTCAAGACCTATCAGAGGAAGGGCTTTGTGCTGTCGGTTGTCGACAAAACCCTTCTATTGGGCGAGATCAACGTGATGCGCCTTTTTGTTCGTTGCTTTTAGCGTCCGAACTGAATGGACCATCGATCAATCAAAGTTGAACATGAGCTGTATCCTGAGTTCAGGAAGATCGAGGAAATCCAATGGTTTACGGGCGATTTCATCCCTTACTTCACTGCGAATCGCTCCTACAATCTCTCCTTCTTCCTCTGCTACTTGCTTTTTGGTTTTCTCTCCTTCTCAGCTGTTATGGCCGTGAGAAGCTGCTTCACTGCGTATTCACACCACGATCACGACTGCGTCCGTAAGGTGAGTTTAAAGAAAGACAAAACGTCGGCCTGAACGCTTGTTTTTAGGTTAAATGGGCGATGAACGCGCTCTTTGTGGCTTTGCTGATTCCGATGTTCATTTGGGACGACGGAGGTTAGTGCACACAGTGGAGTGGAGAAATGCGGTCGAATCACTCGTTTTCAGAACGATTCGGCCTCGTAA
>MQUG01004025.1:0-62682 GCA_007213375.1 Steinernema feltiae | reverse complement strand
CTCGTCATCAATCAATGCAGCGATTTCTTATATAAAGATGATCAGCTCCCTTCTGTAAAGAAGCTGCAGCTCGCCGATCGTTACAGATTGTTCGATGTCGTCTTTAAGCTGGTGCAGACGATGGGCTCTGCTGATTTGAAGAACTGCGCGGCTGAGTGTCGTTTTTCGTTGCCCACTACTGAGGTCCTCTTGAAGCGGTTCGACGAGGCCGTGAAGAGTTTTGACGAAGCCGTTGGGCCTCCTCGAAAGCCTTAAACGCCATAAAGTTTCGAAACCCTTAAAGGTTATGAGTATGATGATGATTGGTAGTCGTTCTCTATGCTCTGTCATTTTTGTCACTTCCGTTGTTTTATCCACTTTCTCATCATGTTTGTGCCTGAATAAATTGCTGGTACTGGGGAGAAGAGGCGCAGTGCACGTGTTACCCACCATGGGATTCACAAAATGTGATTCAATTCGCCAGTGCGCTCATTGTGAGCGGATGTTGCTTCCACCTCCATTCGCGTCACGTGAGCGTCAAGAGAATTATGCGATAAACGGAGTCGTGTGGTATGCAAGTCGAGATGAGGTCGAGTTTATATGAAACGGCGAGCTTGATGATCGTCCCTTCCGCTCACGATCAGTCAATTGATGGTAGGCACAACCGCCGCCGCCCATAACATCGCACAAAATGTGCTAAAATTAGCACTTTCTGCGCGCGCATTAACTCAACGAATTGACTGCGCTTCCACCATCGCCATTTTCATTAAAATGGGAGTCGTCAAGACCTATCAGAGGAAGGGCTTTGTGCTGTCGGTTGTCGACAAAACCCTTCTATTGGGCGAGATCAACGTGATTGCGCCCTTTTTGTTCGTTGCTTTTAGCGTCCGAACTGAATGGACCATCGATCAATCAAAGTTGAACATTGAACTCTATCCTGAGTTCAGGAAGATCGAGGAAATCCAATGGTTTACGGGCGATTTCATCCCTTACTTCACTGCGAATCGCTCCTACAATCTCTCCTTCTTCCTCTGCTACTTGCTTTTTGGTTTTCTCTCCTTCTCAGCTGTTATGGCCGTGAGAAGCTGCTTCACTGCGTATTCACACCACGATCACGACTGCGTCCGTAAGGTGAGTTTAAAGAAAGACAAAACGTCGGCCTGAACGCTTGTTTTTAGGTTAAATGGGCGATGAACGCGCTCTTTGTGGCTTTGCTGATTCCGATGTTCATTTGGGACGACGGAGGTTAGTGCACACAGTGGAGTGGAGAAATGCGGTCGAATCACTCGTTTTCAGAACGATTCGGCCTCGTAAAGTTCAGCTGCTACGCGGTCATGTATGCGGGATTCTTTGAACACCTGATAGCCGCCTTACATTTCACACGATCGATCAAATTCAAGTTGAAGGTCATCGAAGAGAGGCGCCAGCTGATGGAGGAGGAGAACGAGGAAGCGCAACGATCGAGGAAAGCACTCGTACGGGAGACGATCTTCCTCGTTTTGTTGATCCCGCTTGTTTGCCGCTTTTTCTACCATCTTGTGCAGTGGCTTTTCACAAAAAAGAGCTTGTAGAGTGCGCAAAGGGCGCGTAAAGCACGTAAAAACTGAGTTGTCTGTTGGTGTGCACTTGGTGCTTCGTTATTGAGAGATTTTGCGCTCCGCTGGTCACGTTGGAAGACACTGGGAACATGAAATCTGGGTTTGAAGCATTTCTACGCTGGCACAACAGCAAATCTTCCCATTTGAAGTGCATAAACTGATTGAATGAGCTTTTATTGAATGAGTGCGTGTCATCGAGTAGCGCAACAGATGTGCTAAAATCCGCACTTTCACGCTATTTAGTTTCATACAAAAACCGTTTCTGATCCATTGTCACTTGCACGGAGATGGAGATTGTGAAGATCAAGCGATACCGGAGAAATGGATTCGTCTTCGAAGCGATTGATCTGACTCCGCCGAAAAGCATCGTTTTAGTAATATTAGCCGTGCACGGCATCCCTGCGATCGCGGGTCTCTACAGGTCGACGGAATGGAAAGAGATCTACGATCACTTTCCGAACATTCCTAGTGGGCGAGTTAAGAGACCGTTCGAATGGTTCACAGGCGATTTCCTCGTCTACTTCACTGCGAATCCCTCCTGCGCCGCCTACTTTCTCCTGTGCTATCTGCTTCTGGATTTTGTCGTCTTTACGCTCCTGATGCTCTTTAGATTCTTTTTCACAAAGTATACTCATCACGACCACGCATGTCTGCGGAAAGTGAGTTTAAACGATCCATCCAAGCCATGACCAATAAAGCCTTCTTTTAGATTAAATGGGCGATGAACGCGCTATTTGTGGCTTTGCTGAGTGCTGTTTGGATTTGGGACGACGGAGGTGAGCTTGCAAATAGGCAAAGTTAGGCCCTAATCCTTGTTTTCAGAACGATTAGGCCTGGTAAAGTACAGCAGCTGTGTGGTCGTTCTCGCTGCCGTCGTGGATTACGCTATCAATATGGAAGTGTTGGAGAAAATTTTACAATTCAAGCTGATGGTCATCGAAGAGAGACGCCAGCTGATGGAGGAGGAGAACGAGGAAGCGCAGCGATCGCGGAAAGCACTTGCGATGGAGACAATCTGGCTCATGTTGTGCGTTCCGCTTGTTTCACACAAATTGAATTCAATTTCTGCGCTGGGTGCTCGAGAGCATCAGTTAATAAAACAGTGACAATGCCAGATTTTCTGGAATTCCGTGAATTGCGATCCTCTGACGATACGATCAGAATTTTAACGTTAATGGCCGTATTTAAGTGACTAAAATCGCTCGTTTCGAGTGATTTCGATGGCGTGAGAGTCCAGGCCACTTTGAACGGTCTAGGAAGATCCAGGAAACACAACGTTTGAGACTGAATGACAGGATTCATCGTCACAGCGATCGAATGCGAATGCAAATCGCTGATTGCGTTGAAGCTGGAATTGTTTGATTCTCATAGCGATTACGTGTTGTTGCTTTGCGTTTCCGAAGCATTCGTTGAATAGGCTAATCCAGATGTACTTGCCTCTTGGCTGATTTGTTGGTTGACGGTCCTAGAGCGAATGATTGAGATGAAAGTGCGCTGAACGCTGAACGCTTCGCTCGAAGTGATTTCGTTTTTCGTTCCGCGTTCTCTTTCTGACGAGATGATCGCGTTGCATTCTTGTCAGTTTTTGAATTTTCTAAGCGTTTCTGATCGAAAATGACTGCAAAGACGAAGTCACAGCGCTTGAAAGCCGAAATTCAGAAAGCAGCTCGTGCGAATGCGCTCCTCTCCAAGTGATTTCGATTTCGTTCCGCGCGGGTTTGTTCCGATGATGACTTGATGAGATGATTTTCTTGTTGCCCGTTTTTTGAATTTTCGAAACGTTTCAGATTGAAAATGGCTGCAAAGGCGACAATTCCGCTGATTCCAGCCGATGATGGTCTCTTTTGGACTGATCTCACGTCGGAGAAAATCGAACTTGCTGGATTCGAGTGGTACGTTTATACATAAGATACATAAGATAGCTTTAATTGAACTATTGTTCAGGCACGTCACTGGACAGGCGGAACCTCAAAATTGCCGTGTCAGAAACATCTCGATCGACTGTACTCCTGTTGCCGCAAAGAAGACGTTCATCTGGAACTGCGAGGTCCACGGACAACTTACGGTGGACTGCATACAGGCATAAACTTTACGAACATGTGAGCTCTAGCCGTTAGTTTGTCGACATTAGTTATTCCTTGTTTCAGTGGTCGCATTCCTTTAATTTCCGCTCTTCGAGTTCTCCGACTATCAAGGAAATCGCAATGGTTGATCATGATTTGTACAACGCGGTTGTGCATCTCAACGTTCTAAGGTATGCGTTGTATTTGATTGATTGGATTACGTATCTGGATCGTTTTCAGTCATGATCTGATCGACCTCTCCGTCCCCGACAACAGAATGATCCAGTCTTCGGACGACGCAGCTCAGATCACCGTCGAAGGAGAGACGTTGTGGCTCTCGAAATCGGTTTGTTCCTCTCTACATACAAGGGGGCGATGTGCAACGCGGTTTGTTTCAGATCCTCGGAGGTCTTTCGCATTTCTTCAAGAAGCTCTTCAATAGCGATTTCAAGGAGAAGCTCACCGGAATCTACGAGTTGAAGGAAATCGTTCTGGAGGAATTCCTTCACTTCATCTCCCTCGTTTATGGGTTGAAGGCACGCATCGATGGTACGTGATCCTTCCATGCGGCCTCATTTTAATGATTTTTTCAGCTAAATCAGTCGAATATCTTCTCAAAATGGCGGACTACTTCCAGTGCGACCTCGTCATCGATCGCTGCCGCGATTTCCTGTACGAAAATAAGTACTGTCCTTCTCAGAAGATGCTGGAGCTCGCCGATCGCTACGGACTTTTCGATGTTGTTTTTAAAATTGTGCAGACGATGGGCACTGCTGATTTGAAGAACTGCGCTGCTGAGTGTGGTTTTTCGTTGCCCACTACTGAGGTCCTCTTGAAGCGTTTGGGTGAGATCGTTCAGTTCAGTGAGCCAGCGTCTAATTGGTAGTCGTTCTCTTTGCTCTTGTCATCTTTGTAATTTTCGTTGGTTTTGTCCACTTTCTCATCATGTTTTTATCTGATTAAATTCTTCGAAGTCGGCTAATCTGGCAAATGGAACGGCTGATCAAACTCTGAAATTCAAAAATGTAATTAAACAAAACCTTAAACTGCAAAAACTAACCGGTTTCATCACATTGTATCCGTCCAATCCTTTCAAGCAAACGGTTCCAAAAGATTGCCAACAACTATAAAAACAGCAGTTTGTTGCGTTTACTTTCCTCGTACAAGAACGAAACACATCGGCGTGGAGAGGATTCTTGTTGTTCGATAGTAAGGACCTGAAACTGGTTGACAAGACTGGACTCATGAATAGCGACCAACTAACCAAGTGAACCTCCCCAGTTCAAACGTCGCGCCATCAAACTTGCCGCTGAGAAAGTCGTCCTTCTTGATTGACCACTCAATCTTGCCCGACGCGGAATCAACCATTATGGGAGTCGCTATCTGGAAATCAACCCATGTCCTCAAATATCAGAGTAAATCACGCCAGAAACGCACACATCATGATTTTCGAACGTAATGTAAAGGCCGACGAGGTCAACGGAAGCATAAAAAAACAAATGAATGACAAAAACACTGTCATATAAGTGCATTCATTGAAATAGCTGAAAGATGCAGAAATCTCTCCAAGCAACTCAAAATCTTAATGACTTACTGTAGCCCCGGTGGTCTCTCGTCGCGAATTACCTGCGCGCTTTCAAGGAATGAAATCGCTCGTGGAAACGAAGTCGGAAGTTGGAAAATAAAGAGACATAACATGATAAGAAACTTGTGATTTGACAACACAGGATGATTACATTAATGACAATAACAGAAAAGAACGATTGATTGTTAACGGCAGGATTTCTTCTGGTCCTCGATGCGCTCCACAATGAATAGGCGCGTGTACAACGATTCAGGGCAATTCAAGATTTTTGCCAAGTATTTCTTCAATTCACTGATCGGCAACTGCGCGATAGCCTTTATGCGGAGCTCGTGCAAACGGTATTTATCAGCAAGTTGAAGATCGGCGACAGTGAACGAGTCCTTCTCAACGAGCAAAGTTTCACAGCTTCTCGTAACAATGTTGCACAGGAACATGTCGGCCAACGCCAGCACCTCAGGAATCGCTGAGCCTAGATTTCAAATGAGAACAAGCAGAAAGCATTAAACTCACGACGCAACGTCTTATCAAAGAAAAGAAATTCTGATTGAGAGAAATACAAATGTTTGAGGAATTCTTTGAACGTATCGAACTGAACCTCGTTCAAAGTGATGACTTCTTGATCTTTCTCCTTGAAATCACCGAAAAATAGTGCTTTGAAGTAGGGCGACTGAGCGCTGAAGTGCTAAAACACGTTCGTTCGCCAAGTTTTTGACAAAGAAACCCACGGATTTGGACACGTAGATCTTCGTTTTCTCGATTTGAAGGCACCCGGCATCAGAAGGCCCTAATATGAGCGAGTGGCCTGCCAATGTAAAATCGACGCACGCGCTGCAAATAGTGATCAACAGCAGATTAGAATCATGCATTTAAATATACCTGTGTTGTTCAACATTGAACTCAAGACGATAGGTTTCATCGGGAAATAAGTACTTCTCATCGAACGAAAACGTGGAATTGTCAACTTTGAGCTGCACAGCAAGCTTTGCCCAATGCCACTGAAAATAGGAAGCTGAACTTAAAGTTGCATTCCGCACTCACCGGTTTCGTCACATTAAATCCGCCCAATCCTTTCAAGCAAACGCTTCCGAAAGATTGCCAACAACTGTATAAACAGCATTTTACGCTTCCTTTCCGCGTACCACATATCGTAAGAGAAACGACATCGCCTCGAAGAGGATTCTTGTTGTTTGATGACAAAGACCTGAAACTGATTAAAACAGATTGGACGAAAACAGCGACCAAACAAACCAGGTGTAATTTCCAAGCTCAAACACCGCGCCATCAAACTTGCCACTGAGAAAGTCGACTTTCTTGATTGACCACTCAATCTTTCCCGACTCGGAGTCGACCATTATTTATGAGATTTAGAATCTGGAAATCAGCATGAATAGCGAGCGGAACGCAACGCGAAAATAATCAAAAGCACGAGTTGCGAAAATCACAACAACGAATTAGGACCGCGTGCACGAGAATGTGAATGCAAACTATAAATTAAAAGAAACAAAATCGAGCGCGGAATAAACGCAACGGCAGCTGTCGGTTTGCCAACGACTCGCTTCTTCAGCCTAACGTGCAGGATGAATCAGATGCCAATTTTCGTGCTGAGATAGCGAAGCACAATAACAACGAAGATCACCGAGGCGAGCAGGCACATTGTCCAGAAAATCAGCAGGTACCATCTTCTCGCAAGTTGATGAGCACCGGACGATGGCGGAGTTGCGGAGAGAAGAGAACAATGTGGCGGTCGCGAGAAGCGCTGATTGGATCAGCGGTCGGTCGATCGGGTCGTTTGTTGCCAGCGGCATCCCAGAAGCGGCTATTTTTAAAATGGAAAGATTAGATTTGAATTTTTGAGGATTTTCACACACGATGCGATCCCAGATGGCTAAACTAGGTTCATATTTAGTGCATATTTAAGCGACAAAAGCTTCATCCCCGAATAAGTAAAAAAAATTCGCATCTAACAGATAAAAAGCCAATCACCAAACACAAGCCAATAAAATAGATATCGAAAAACATACGAGTCAAAACTTTGCTGGCAATAAACCACATGCACATCGTCCAAAAAGGCAGCATTTTCTCGCCTAGAGATGAACAAAAAAAAATGCAGAATCGAGGCCGCGCGCGAACGCTTCAGAATCCGCGCTCCCGCTCGCTCCCGCGCGTGGAAGGCACGCGCGGGAGCGAGCGTGGAATCCGGAGAATTCTTACGCTTCTGATTCATTTCCACGCTTCGAACAATGTCGGTAAGTTATCACATTCTTGGTTAATGCTACTAATGCTTGGGCGCTTAGAACAATCAACAGGAACAAGCTCAACACGACACGTTCGCTTTCATGGACGACGACGATGGTGATCAGACGCCAACGGCAAACGAGCCACCACGAGCGACGGAAGATTCACCGCTGATGGGCGGGAATGATGCCGATAACGGTATGACGTTACATCCAGCGTAATCATCAGTCGGTGGCTTAGATCGCACAATGAAAGAGGAAGAAAGAGAAGGCGACTTGAGCAAAGGCGTCAGTGACGAAGATGCGCAAAACGACTACGGAGTCAATCAGTGGCGAAGAAGAAGATCAACGTCGTGCCCTTGCGCGTTGCCTTGCCATCTTGTACGATGTATATTGTGATCTGGTTTAAGTATCTGTTCTAATTTTTGTGCATAGAGTATGTAGAATTTAAATGCTGCCTCTTACTTGTCTTTGCTTAATCACAGGTCAAAGTCGTGCTCACTCTGTCAGCTAGGTCTTCCATGACGTTCCCATCCAGTCTTCGTCTGCCACTGTTTGTCATCGGTCACTCGACCAATGACGCAACCTAAAATATCATCATAAAGCCCAAAATAGAGTAAACATAAGTTGTTATCTCTTCTACTCCCGTTCCGCAAAGCCAAAGTAACAGAACAACGGCAGAATCACGTTGTCGCCTTTGCGAAGACCGGCTTCGAGCGCAGCGCACAGGCCGCACACGATGAACGTCCAGAGGACGCCCACTTCGCCGGCTGGACAAAGGAGGAAAACACCCTCTACTTGAGTAAGCCACATCGCCACATTGCCTTCGATCGTCTTCTTTGAGCGTTTCCAGTGGTGTCGTCCGAATTTGGAGCCGATCAGAGCCGCGAAGAAGGTCCGAACAAGGGCAAGATGTGACGGAGGAGGAGAACGAGGAAGCGCAGCAATCGCAGAAAGCACTTGCGATGGAGACAATCTGTCTCATGTTGTGTGGGAAAAAAGCCAGCTCGTTCATTGTCACAGCGATCGAATGCAAATCGCTGTTTGCGTTGAAGCTGGAATTGTTTGATTCTCAAAGCGATTACGTGTTGTTGCTTTGCGTCTCCGAAGCATTCGTTGAATAGGCTAACTTGCCTTGTCTCTTGGCTGAATTGTTGTTGACGGTCCTAGAGCGAATTATTGATTGCGTGCGCTCAACGCTTCGCTCGAAGTGATTTCGTTTTTCGTTCCGCGTTCTCTTTCTGACGAGATGATCGCGTTGCATTCTTGTCAGTTTTTGAATTTTCTAAACGTTTCTGATCGAAAATGACTGCAAAGACGAAGTCACAGCGCTTGAAAGCCGAAATTCAGAAAGCAGCTCGTGCGAATGCGCTCCTCTCCAAGTGATTTCGATTTCGTTCCGCGCGGGTTTGTTCCGATGATGACTTGATGAGATGATTTTCTTGTTGCCCGTTTTTTGAATTTTCGAAACGTTTCAGATTGAAAATGGCTGCAAAGGCGACAATTCCGCTCATTCCAGCCGATGATGGTCTCTTTTGGACTGATCTCACGTCGGAGAAAATCGAACTTGCTGGTTTCGAGTGGTACGTTTGCCGATACATGAGATAGCTTTAATTGAACTATTGCTCAGGCACGTTACTGGACAGGCGGAGCCTCAAAATTCCCGTATCGCAAGCATCTCGATCGACTGTACTCCTGTTGCCGCAAAGAAGACGTTCATCTGGAACTGCGAGGTCCACGGACAAATTATGGTGACTGGATACCAGTTACGTAATCGTTACGAAGCCTGTGAGCTCTAACCGTTAGTCTGTCGACGTTCGTTATTCCTTGTTTCAGTGGTCGCATTCCTTTAATTTCCGCTCTTCGAGTTCTCCGAATATCAAGGAAATTGCAATGGTTGGTTATGATTTTAACTGCGCGGTTGTGCATCTCAACGTTCTAAGGTATATGCGTTGTATTTTATTGATTGGATTGCGTATCTGGATCGTTTTCAGTCATGATCTGATCGACCTCTCCGTCCCCGACAACAGGATGATCCAGTCTTCGGACGACGCAGCGCAAGTCACCGTCGAAGGAGAGACGTTGTGGCTGTCCAAATCGGTTTGTTCCTCTCTACAAGGGGGCGATGTGCAACGCGGTTTGTTTCAGATTCTCGGAGGTCATTCGCATTTCTTCAAGACGCTCTTCAATAGCGATTTCAAGGAGAAGCTCACCGGAATCTACGAGTTGAAGGAAATCGTTCTAGAGGAATTCCTTCACTTCATCTCCCTCGTCTATGGGTTGAAGGCACGCATCGATTGTACATGATCCATCCAAGGGCCTGACTACAGTGATTTTTTCAGATAAATCAGTCGAATATCTTCTCAAGATGGCGGACTACTTCCAGTGCGACCTCGTCATCAATCAATGCTGCGATTTCTTATATAAAGATGATCAGCTCCCTTCTGTGAAGAAGCTGCAGCTCGCCGATCGCTACGGATTTTTCGATGTCGTCTTTAAGCTGGTGCAGACGATGGGCAGTGCTAATTTGAAGATCTGCGCTGCTGAGTGTGGTTTTTCGTTGCACACTACTGAACTCCTCTTAAAGTGTTTGGGTGAGGTCCTTGACGGCCTTGAGTATAATGTTGATAATGATTGGTAGTCGTTCTCTGCGCCCTTGTCATCTTTGTAATTTTCGTTGTTTTTGTCCACTTTCTCATCATTTTATCTGATTAAATTCGTTTCGAAGTCGCTATTCTGAATGATCAAACTCTGAATGCAACGAGCTCAACTGATTTTGCGCCAGACCGTCAGCGTCAGCGCAGTTCGACTGAATTTGGCGCGCAAGCGGAGCGCTGATTCACCCGTTTGCAGACCAAAAGAAATGCTTTTCGAACCGGAATCTATGCCACAAGCGGTGGAAATGCATAGCTTTATAGCGCATTTGCGCTCCCACTGCACACCATCACCCAACCAGCCATGACTACCACGACAGTCGACGCGGCTTTCGCCGCCACCATGAACAGCGTGATGGAGAAGATCTTGAATCACCGGACGCTCAGCGTCGTGGAATACATGGGGCTGCACTCGGGCGCCTCGGAATACACTCGCAGAGAGTGCGTTAACGCCGGCAGCTGCTCGATCATCGGAATGGGCCAGGGAGACGTGGTGTACAACGCGCTCAGGGAAGTTCTGCGCTCGTTCATCGCCGCCGAAGCGCACAGAATCGGCGAATTCAGCGCGGATGAAGATCGTCTCAGCGAGTACCGCGCTGCGTGGGAGAAATTCGAATTCTCGTCAAAGGTGACGAACAGCGTCTTCAACTACGTCAACAACCACTGGGTGAGTCGATTCACCGAGGAGAAGGACGTTCCACGTGTGTTCGACGTCCACACGATGTGCATGATCGTGTGGAAGGAGGAGATGTTCGCGAACGGCGCCAAGCTCGGAATCGTCAACTCTGCGGTCAGCCTGATGAATCGCGACCGCGCCGGCGGCAACGGAGGCGACGAGAACCTGATTCAGGCGCTTGTCAAGTCACTTGTCGCGATGGGAGTCGAATTCAAGCCGGTCGACGAGTTTTGTCAGTTCCAGTCGGATCAGCCGGCCGATGGCGACGATGTGCTCACGGCGGACGCGCGAGCGCAGCTCCAAACCTACGAGAACTACTTTGAGAAGCCGATGCTCGAGGAGACGCGGAAGTATTACGCGAAGGAGTCGGCTGAGATTATGGAGGACGGCGACATCATCACCTACATGCGCAAAGCGGACGAACGACTGAACGATGAGGCGGAGCGATCGCGTCGGTGCCTCCACGACATCATCACCAACGAGCGGCTGCGCTCGGCTGTGGAGAGCGCGTACATCGAGGAGCGACTGGAGCTCTTCCAGGGCGAATTCCGCAATTTGCTCGTGTCGGATCGCGTCACCGACCTCAACCTAATGTTCAAGCTGTGCTCGCGTGTTGAGAAGGCGGTCACGCAGCTGCGCGAGGATTTCCGCGACTACGTGGCGGAGAAGGGACGCGAAGCGATCGCCAACATCCCGAGCACCGAGCAGAACGACCCGAAGACCTACGTGCACACTGCGCTGCTCGTCCACGACCAATACTGAAGATGGTCGGCGAGGCGTTCTCCAACGACAGCGGATTCATGGAGTTCTTCGACAAGGGATGCGCGCTGATGATCAACACGAACAACGTGACGCAGGCATCGAAGGCTCCCGGCAAGACCAGCGAGATGCTCGGCCGCTTCGTCGATGTGATGATGCGCAAGGGCGGCAGCGACGATTTCGAGAAATCGATCGACAGCGCGATGACCTTCTTCCAGTACATCGAAGACAAGGACGTCTTCCAGAAGTACTACAATCGATTCCTGGCCAAACGCCTCCTCATGGAGCTCTCCGTCAACGAGGACGCCGAGTCGAGCATGATTTCTCGACTGAAGACCGCCTGCGGCACCAGTACACCGCCACAGCGCACAAGATGATCCAGGATATGACCGTAAGCAAGAATTTGACAACGCGGTTCAAGGAGGAACGTGCCGCAGCGCAGGAAATCGACGCCAACTACCAAGTGCTGAACAGCGGCTGCTGGCCCTACAGCCAGGCGGTCTCTTTTAGCGTTCCCACAGTCATGCAGGACTCGATGGCCGCCTTCAGCGCCTTCTACACCGGTGTTCACCAGGGACGGAAGCTCAACTGGCTGCTGAACGCCTCACGCGGAGAACTAACCACAACGTGCTTCTCTCGCAAGTACACTTTCGGCGCATCCACTGCGCAGATGACCGTCCTGCCTCAAGTACAACGATTGCTGCTTCGTTCGACTTTGCGCAGCTCAGGGAGGAGCTCAACATGCCCACGGAGCTGCCTCCAGAGCGTTCTGGCCTCATTCGTCAAGGCCGATCTCCTGCAAGAAGAGCGACAGCGCAGAACTACGCGCTGAACGAGAAATTCACATCGAAACGCATGAAGATCGACTTGCAGAAGCTGCAGCTGGCGGTGAAGGACGGCGGCGAAGCGGCAAAGAAGGAGCAACTCGCGTTGGAGAAGTCGCTCGATGAGGATCGCAAAGTCGTCATCCAGGCGGCCATCGTGCGCATCATGAAGATGCGCCGTCGTCTCCAACACAACGCGCTCGTCACCGAGGTCGTCGAGCAGGTCACCGCGCGCTTCCAGCCGCGCATTCCGATGATCAAGAAGTGCATCGATTTGCTGATGGAGAAGCAGTACCTGGAGCGGGACCAACAGGACAAGGACTTTTACACGTACATGTCCTAAATTTAGTATGGTTTTGAATTGATTTATTGGAGGGATTACTGTGGGGAGAATAAAGAACTGGTTAGAATTTTGGGTTGTAAATGTCACAGAAGACGCGTTGCCTATATGGTAGGCTGGAGTGGCTTTGTTTAGTTGGCTGAGCCATAGCCTGTGGATGGGACTGGGTCACCGGTGGAAGAGCGGTCGCTGATGACCAAGAGGTCTGAGTCATTTGCGACGACTCGACAGGGGAAGTATTCGAAGTCGCCCCCGAAGCCGCTGATGTCGATGACTGTACTTTTGTGACCTTCAAACTTCTCCAAGCTCCGAACTTCTGGTGAAGATGCTGATTTGACGATACCAGCAAAGGTTGATTGGGTTGGTTGGATCGCAATCGCGTGGGGCATGGATTGAGGAGGTAGATGGTGCACCATTGCGATTCGAGACAATCTGGGTCTTTCGTTGCGTTCGCCCCAGTTTCATGGGTAGCATAAATCATAGGTTTGTTTCGATTGTGGTTCCGCTGCTGCTTCCCACGCTATGTGTCAGTATTAGAGCATTGATGCGGTCGCGATCGCTATTTTGCATCTACCCGGTGCTGCTGCTTTCCGCGCCAATGGTCCCGGTGCGTTTTCGATGTTGGCTTTGAGGATGACAAGACCTGTTGATTAACAGTTTTTGAAGAGTGTTAAAGCGAAACAGAATTTATTATTAAATTATAAAATCTTATTAAGAAAAAACCGTCCAACATCGGCAGGGTGGTGGTGGAGTTGGTGGAGAGCTTGGCGGCGGCAGCATCAGCAGCAGCGTTTCTTCCGACTGCGTACTGCAGAGGGATGCCAATGTGGTTGGGCGCGCGGTCGGCTGCTCCCCGTGTTGCTTCTTCTCCCCCTTCTTTTTCTCTGCTTTGGCGTTAAACAAGGCTCCAACAGCAGCGCCTCCATAGGCGGCTTCACCCTACGTCCATGGCGAGGCGTCCGCGGGCATCTCGGCTTGGAGTTTCGGACCGGCTTCCACGGCGGCTTCAGCATTTCTGCTGCTCATGGCCTGCTTGCTTGGCCCTCCGCGTCGTCCTGGTGGTGGTGGTGCTGGCGGTCGCCGGGTCCGTTTCCTCTGGAGGTCTTTCGGTTGACGCCCAGGTTGTTGCCTCGGTTGCTGTGGTCTTGAGCTAAGCAGCTGCAATAGCAGCGCCTCCATAGGCGGCTTCACCCTACGTCCATGGAGAGGCGTCCGCTGGCATCTCGGTTTGGAGCGTTGGACCGGCTTCCACGGCGGCTTCAGCGGGATCGGCAGGCGATTGCATTCACAACATTTCTGCTGCTCATGGCTCGCTTGGCCTTCCGCGTCGTCCACATCGTCCGCGTCTACCTGGTGGTGGTGTGCTGGTGGTCGCCGGGTCCCTTTCATCGGGAGGTCTTTCGGTTGACGCCCAGGTTGTCGCCTCACAATCAGTTGCGGCGGTTGCCGTAGTGTCGATCTCCTCGTCCGGGTCGTCCAATGGAGCAGCAAAATGAGTGAAACAACTAATTCAATCACCAATTTGCAATGATGATGCGACAAGGAATAAAATGTTCCAACAAGAAAAACCAAAACAGAGCAAAGTGGAGGATGCAAAGAAGTCAAATTCTAAAATAAATAGTATAAACAAAAATTATCACAAAATTTAAACTTTAATAATTTTTGATATTTAGCGTTATCTCATAAGATCCTATTGCCAAAACACTCAAAATTGCTTCCACTCCGTTGAAAGACCGCCCATTTGCGGACATGAAACACTGCGCAAGGTGGCAATTGAAAACTCCGAGTGCGCGCGTTAAGTCGCTCGAAATTTCCTGCGAACGCGGGCTAAATTAAGATTAACTGCTTTTGATGTGATGCCCAAGCTGAGCGTCCAACTGTGATCGCCCACCTAACATCGCTATTTGTTCGTTTCGCATTGCTCTGTAACTGTCATGCCATAAAAGTCTTCTGAATCGTCATTTTTGTCATTTTGTACAGAATGGACGCCGTGCCACTGCTGTTCGCCGAAGCCGTCGCCCGGCTCATTGATGAAGCCTCGCTTTGTTCTCTAAAGGATTCGAGCTTCGGTCCTTTTGGAAGCGTTGGACGCTCGCTTTGGGAGAATCGACTGCGAATCGACGTCAACGTTGTTTTCAACAGGAAAGCGGGGAACTTTGATTACTGCCTGACATGCAGAAGAAACTATTCTTTCTCAGAGGAACCCTACACGTACGATCCTGCTGATCGCCGATTTGTTTTAGAGTTCCAAGTGCATTTGCTCCAACGCAAATATGTGGGCTTTAGTGCTACATGGACGACTGCGGCGCCGTCAGATCCGACGCTCCTCTGGTGGTTGAGAGCTCCGTTCGCCCGAACTTTGTTGTATTTGTATGACAAATGCCCTCAATTCCTGAATTTGATGCCGGATTACTGTAGTTTTAACATAATCTACACACTCAGTGATTCGTACAACAAAGTCTTCGACGAGATCATTCAGCGATCACAGGCGCGTGGACGGCTGGAATACGTTCACAGCACCGAATTTTTCAAGAAACTCGGCAGAGAAGCGTCGATCGAGTGGACTTTGACAAACAAGCGACTGCGGTGGATTTCTGGTTTGAGCGTTGATAGTCCTGCCGCGATTGACAATGTTCTAGATTTAATTGGTGTCCCGGGGCCTAATCGTCCCGGCGCCCAATCGGCGTTGCCCCATTGATAATCCTGTCGGAATGCTCTAAATAATCTAAATACAAAATTCACCAGGTTAACTGCAGGCTTTGTCCTAGGCTTTGCCTTGACACATTTAGACTTCCGCTCTGGCCTTGTTGTTGTTTCAAATAGTGTCTGATAGAAAATAAAATAGCTTTGGATGAAACGACTGTATATCGACGTCCAAGTTGTTTACAACCCCGATGTGGGCATCTATGACTATTGCGTCGATTGTAAAACGTACCCTGCAACCAATCCCTACAAGTACGATCCCGCCGAATTCCTTCATGTGTGAGACCAGCGAAGCACAGAATTGGCGAACATGACAAACGGGGGTGAGCAGAGACGAGCAAACGTCTTCGTCTGTTGCAGTCATGTGTCGTGAAAACGCGAAGATAAAAATGAGACTAGGTGTGATGGACAGGTTTGATCAACAATAGAGGAAGACAGATGACACCTCGATCTTGGCGTTCAGACATCTGTTTGTCTTACCAGCCTCCGCGAACACCATCAGCTGTTGATAACCGAAGGACGACGGTTTTATCGTGCACCACGTGTGAACGACGTTGCACTCCTTGTCGATGCCAGCAGGATTGGACGACAGAATTGGAAACTGGTAAAGATTGTCAAACTCATCGCCGGTACGTTCGCGACGTTGGAGTCCTCCAGGGTAACAAGCGTATCGTAAAACGACCAGTGAACCTGCTCGGGACGATGAATCCTGCCAAGAACGGTCGCAGCAGCGACACCTGAAACTGACTATCTACAGTGGAAGATCAACCGGATCTAGGAAATTCAAGCCAAACAATCAAACTTTTTGAATTTGAATTTTGCGTGAGTTTGAAAGACAATCAAACTCACGCCATAACCTTCGCCTGCGCAAACCAGTCAGGTATGGCAAGGAGGCGGTCATTTGTGGGATTCAGAAACGTAGTGTTACAGCTAGAAACTAACCTTTTTCGTTGTAAACCGTGCAATTTGCTGCATTTGCGTCACATCGGATAGACTGTGACAAATAGACGGTCTACCGGGAATCTCACGCTACTGAAATCTGTGAATTTGTGACGATTTTGGAACAATAAAAGCATTCGCTGCGTTACCCTCGCAGAATATTCTCGCATTAATTGCGCACGTCATCGTAAGTGATCACCGTTGATGACATTTCCGCATTAATTTGGCTAATTCTCGATCCATCTTTTACGTATTTCAAGCCGAGTTCGCTGTCTCAGTGATACATTTGAAGTCTTGGAACAAATGGAAATATTCGTTTCTGCATTCAATTCACTCGACCGAAAATCGTATGACTGGTGGCATTTTGTCTGATTTGTCAACATCTTGATCAACATCTCTGTAAACTTTGGTTGTGCGAGTACGCCACAATTCACCCGGGCATCACAAAAGGGATATAAAACATTGATTTTGTTTTGTGTACGAGGCGCCCTCTGACGAGTAGAAAATGAGGTTTCAATTTTATGACTGAAAACAGCAAATTTTGGAGGATTTGACGACAATTGGAGAGAAAAATAAAAATTTTTAGTGTTTTTTGGCTTTTAGCCCAGTACGGCTAACCATCCATTTCCGATGACGTCCAGACCGTTGTCTGACGCAAGAACGTGACATCTACCATGATGCACTTCCTCTCGACTGCTTTGCCGGAACGAGCACGTGAATGAGCATCATGATGGGTGATCCATTCACGCCATCAGCTGCTTTCACACCGCCTTGAAGCTTTGGTAATCCCAACTTGTGTCAGGTTTTCTTCGTGATCGCAGTCAGGTCTGCACCTGTGTCAACCAACAGCTTCGTAGGTCGTCCATTGACCTCTATTTCCGCGTAGCATCGGTTTACCGATCGATTTCCATATCGATTCGCTGTCAAAGAGCCTACCATCGGTCTTTGCGTTCGGGCTTCTCGGCAGAACTGCTTTCTGTGTCCAAGCTGACCACATCTGAAACACTCCATCTGCCTTCTTGTGCAATTCTTTGCCATATGCTGACCCAGACAGTTCCAGCACTGCATATCGTCTTCTTCGTCCGAGCCATTTCGCGACGAGATCTCCGGGTGTTTCTTGCTTTTGTTGTCTTTCCAGGTCTTTTGCTGCACTGCAAATACCTGGCTGCTTGCGTTTTCTTCGACCATCTTGCTGTCGGCCTTCAAGTTTCCAGTGCGTCGACATTCATCCAACAGCTTCGGGATTGTTGCCTTCAGGTCTCCATCGAGAGTGCCGTTCTGTAGTCCTTATCGACTGGAGCTCGCAGTCCAGCCATGAATAACAGGCACTTGAACTGATCCGCTGTTAAGTTGTCGACGTCGAAACCTTCGCCGTTCTTGTTGACCAACGCTTCATAGTCAGTAAAATCTTGACCTATGCGCTTCTGCGCTCCCAGGCAGTTGCATCGAGTGCGAAACGTCGACAGTCTTGGTGCAAACATAGCCTTCAGGCTTCTCTGGTAGCAACGAATTTGCATACAGTTCAAAAACGGTCTGACCAAGCTTCCGCAATGACCATTCGCGGTCACTACTCAACAGTAATGTAAGCTGCAAATGTGTCCATTCGACAGGCAAATCAATCAACATCAAGCAAATCAATGTTTTTGGTTCTTTTCGCATCGCATTGCACGTTTGCTTCTCACATTCATCCTATAAAGCGTTTGAAAACGTCGCGTTTTGTAAAACTCCATGATGGACGACGTGCCTCTGCTGTTCGCCGAAGATGTCGCGCGGCTCCTCGACGAAGCCTCCAGTTGTTCTCTGAAGACTTTCAGCTATGGCCATGTCGGAAGCGTTGGACGCTCGCTTTGGGAGAATCGACTGGAGATCGTTCTCAACGTTGTTTTCAACGGGGGAAACTTCGATTACCGCCTGACATGCAGAAGAGGCGATTCTCTCGAAGAAGCCTACACGTACGATCCTGCTGATCGCCGGTTTGTTTCTTATTTCAGAATCTATACTACGTATCTACGCGAAAGAAACTATTTGGATGTTCTTGGAGTTCCGTGGACGACTGCGGCGCCATCGGATCCGACGCTCCTTTGGTGGTTGAGAACTCCATTCGCCCGAACTTCGCTGTATTTGTATTATGGAGACTGTCCTCAGTTCCTGAATCTGCTGCCCGATTACTGTACTTTTAACGTAATTAGCGTATTACATGAGTCGTACAACAAAGTCCTCGACGCGACCATTCGCCGATCGCAGGAATATGGACGACTGGAAGAAGTTAATTGCAAGGAATTCTTCACCAAACGAGGCAGAGGAGCGTCAATCGACTGGATTGGACAAACAAGCGACTCGTGTGGATTTCTGGTTGTAGGGTTGATAGTCCTGCCGCGATTGACGAAGCTCTAGATGATATTGGTGTCCCGTCGCCCAATCGGCGTTGCTCCATTGATAGTCCTGTCGTAATGCTCTAAATGAGCGCGGTTTTTGAACTAGTCAGCGGAGAGTTACATTTGATTTGTGATAAACTGTTGAAGTTGCGTTCAAGAGTTAAATTTAATTTATCGCAGGTACTCTTGCTCCTTGTTTCCCTCTTCCTTACAACCCAAACACGGGAACGATCAGATACTGCCTGAGCATCAGCCAAAATGCGCACTTATCGCTTAGAATCTTGCAGGTCTGACCGACCGATCAGTTTGTCTCTAAAGTGTGAAATAACTCAAAAGTTGTCTGCCCTTGAAGCTTAGGATCTGCACGTCTGACCTACCAATGCCGATCAGTTTGTCTCTCTATAGTGTGAATAACTCAAAAGCCCTTGAAAGCTACATGGACGACAACGATGTCGTCCGGTCCAACGTTCCTCAAGTGGCTCAGAGCCCCTTTTGCCCGAAATAAGTTGCTTCTAAGCGTGAATTGCCCTGAATTCTTAAATCAGCTGCCGGGTAACTGTACTTTCAATGAGATCTACGCGTACAGTGAAGAGCTGGAGGCGATCGTTCAGCGATCGCAAGCGTGTGGTCGGCTGGAAACCGTTTTGTGCAACGAATTCTTCATGAAGACGCGGAAGAAAAGCGTCAATTGGTTGGATTGCGACTATTGCCGCTCCAGCAGCCACTGCAACCAGGACGAACTGGGGTGCTCTTCTCGGCGTACTTTGCTGTGCCCTCTGGAGTCGACTGAGTGGATGCGGAATTGAGATTGTGAAACGGACGACAGCACTGGGACTTCACTCGAATTTCAAATCCAAAAATGGAGCTTTTCTAACACCGAGAGCACTCACTCAACTGCCAGGGTGAAGTAGAAGGTGGTTGACGAAACAAATTTTCGCATTGAAACAAAAGTAGTGGCTCCTCTGGCCTCGCCTGTAGCCGAGGAAAGCGGCTATAGGCGCGCAGATGGCTGCTCCAATCGCCGCTCCAAACAGCGGCGACCACCAGCCGCAGAGCTTGTGAGTTGTTGGGGTTGTCGCCGTGGTGGACAACGCGGTGGAGGACGGCGCGGTGTGGTGGACGACGCGGTGGTCGTCCGGCGCGCCCAAACGGCGGCGCCCAATCGTCCTGCTTCGGCCGGCGCTTGCTGCAGCGACCAAGTCGATCAGAAGGAGAAGCTTCATTTCTTTGATCCAGATGGTAAACCGTCGTCGCCGGAGTGCAAGGCAGTTGAGCCAGAACGCAAGCCTTTGACCCCGAAGCGCAAGCCAGAACGCAAGCCTTTGACTCTGAAGAAGGTCGCTCTGCTTTGCTCACCTTTTAAGGTGTTCTCACCACACAAGTTGCCGAATGCCACCATTGCTTCTATCTCGCCTCTCACGCGATTTAATGCCAGAAACGCCCGAGCGTTGTTTGCCTCACCACAGAAACCTGTACAAGAGGTGACATTGACCAATGTATCTTATTTCATCGGAAAGCGGCACAGATTAAGGCTTTGCTAATATTTTGTACGAATTTCTAGAAGAAGAGGAGAGAAAGAACGAAGAAGAAACGGAAGAAGTTGTTGAGGATATGTTCGAGGATCAAACGCAGACGATCGAAGAAGAGCATCCCGGTTTACTCGAGAAGGAAGCAAAGTGGAACCCAGTACGGAAGCCAAACACGGAATTCAAAGCGAAGCCCAAGAAAGATAATTTTGTCCGTTTAAACATGAAGAAGAAGACGTTCGTGCGAGGTCAAACCTCTGCCTCTTCGAAGCGAAAGAAGTTGTTCCGTCACACGAGGAACCGCGCGTAGCGAGTATTTACATGCATTGTTATCATCTGTTATCGTATTTAACCCTCGAGAAACATGCGAGAAATTCAGAAAGCCACGTTTCAGATAATCTTGATCGCAGGGCGTTAACCACACGCGTGACCCAGAAGCATTTAACAGCCAAGCCAATGCTCTCATTTCCAAAATAATGACTTTTGACCGCCTTCAGAGGCAACATAGTCTTCAGCATTGTGTGCTATGACCGCCCTAGTCGCCTGAGGAATCATCATCAGCGTCGGTATAAAACCGCAAAAGTCGTTGCCGAGTGCTCGCTCGTTTGCCTACTGCATGCGGGAGCGATCGCGTGCGCGCAGCGGTATGAGAGAGTGGAGGGAAGTAGAGAACTTGTGCGGCAGCGATCGGGCGCTAGTGTTCGGTGCAAACAACGTCGTTTGCTGCAATCAAACTGTGAAAGTTAGTTTCTGCACAAGTTGCGCATCGTTTTCCAGCTAATTTATTGCTTGTTTTAAAGGGACATGGACAAAAAAAGTCAGTCAGTGTTTAGTAGTGAGAGTGGCTTTATGCATGCCCGCGAGCTTATACGCCCGTGAGCTTTACATTCAGATCAAGACAAACCATTACAATAAGCGCATTCCACCGTCTCCGGTGACAGTCGGGAAAAGAGGCAGAGAATTCACGTGTGAGGAGAAGCCGGAGGAGAAAGGAGATAACGAGGACGAGAATGAAAACAACAATTACTGGGACGATGAGGGAGTTGAGCGAAAAGGAAGAGAGAGACTCGACAGGTGCGATTCTGGGACCTCGTTGGACAGCGTTGACTTCGACCACTTGCTTTCCGTCGAGCTGGGGAGGAAGTAGAGGCGGCCGGTGAGTCTTGCTGTGGATACTTGGTCGGGACGACGGATTCTTCATCCAGGAATGTGGTCGGTCCGCGAGGAATCTGGCCGTTGCTCTTTGACTCGCTGATTCGCATCGGATTGTAAATTTCGTCGACGGGCATTCGACGAAGTCAGTCTCGCATTGGTAACTTACTGACGCTCCCGTGCTACATCCATAACAGCCGGTGACGGGGCGATCGACGACTGGTGGGGGAGAGCTCAGAGAGAGAGAGCCGATGCACCATAAAGCGGTCAATGGTGAGAGTGGCTTTATCCATGCTCCGCGAGCTTAGATGCCCATGAGCGAAATGTTGGAGGTCTTGCGGCGATCAACCTGACGAAAAGCGTTCAAGTTACTGTATCGGACAATCGTATTTCTGAATCTCGGGATCTTTGATTTCCTCGTTCTCTGTTTGCGGGCTCCGCTAATCGAATTTGCAGTCGAGTCCACATTAAGTGGGATAATCTTAATCTTATCGATTAGGCGTAGTGTTACAGCTAGAAACAAACCTTTTTCGTTGTAAATGCTCCATTCGCTACACATCGGAACCGTGATTTGGCTAATTCTCGATCCATCTTTCAAGTATTTGAAGCCGAGTTCGCTGTCTCAGTGATACATTTGAAGTCTTGGAACAAATCGCAAGTATTACTTTGTTCTTGTACTGAAAAATGACGATTTTAGCAAGAACATTGACCACATTTTTCCATCATTGTTTAGATTTTCAAACGTAAACTGAATGGCCACGGCCTTCAAACTGCTCACGCGTAACGAGTTCGAAACGAACGTCCAAACTTTCCAATCATGCCAGTTTTCTTAAACGCCAACGATCAACCGGTACATACGGTATTACCGTAAGAAAGAAGAGCATCTTCAGACCTAACTGAGCAAACAAAGGTTCCAAACAATCTTTAGTTAGAAGTTCTTTTCTAAAATCTGATGTTTATTCTCCTTTTTTTTAAAGTCCTGGCCAGTCAGGGAATTCCACTCAGGACCAATCATCAGGGAATTCCGCCCAGGACTAAACATTCTCCTTATTTCACTTCCTTCCGTTTTTCCGCCGTTGGTCCTAGTCGCTATCGTAAGCTATAGAATCAGAATTGGTGGAATTTTGGAGGATTTGACGACAATTTGAGAGAGCGTAAAAATTAAAATTTTCATTGTTTTTTAAGTAAATTAAGGAATATCGCCATATGACTGCAAAAGAGCGCTGACGGTCTCCTCCTCAGAATTTAAACGATGGTAAATTCAATGAGAAAATTAGTATTTCAGGTCAATTTGAAAATTGCACGAAATCAGAGGCGCGGATGGCTTGCGCTCCAGCATTTACAAATTGATAATGCAACCTACTTTCAATCGGTTGACCAAGCTGGTAGACTTTGATCGGTGTCATTATTGTGTAATTCAAAGTTTGTAACTGAACTTTTTAAATTACTTATTGAACGTGAAAACAACAAATTTACCAGATATAACGAAGTGATTCTTTGTCCAGAGTCCTTTGAAGGCCCCCACAGTCCACGGTCCAGAGTCCACAAACCGTAGAAGGTGACAATTCCACTTGACGTTGCCGTTGTCGTAATAGAGATTGAGATTCATCGTGAAAATCTTTGCAAACGGACCTCTAGAGTGCTGACTTCAGTATGAATTATGAAAACAAAGAATTTACCTGACGTGATTCTTCGTCCATCGAGCGTAGACGAAAGTATCTTTCAGCGTCTGCAAAATAAATGAATGATTTTTGAATCTGTCGTTTTAAGATTAGAAATCAGGTTGTGAGAGAGTTAAGCTACAAAACCCGCCGTTGGCGCCGACGTCAACGTCACCGTCACGTTCGGTTTTGCACACGAGTCGGCACCAAAGTCGACGTCGCCGTCGATTAAAAAGATTATGTGGTAAAACGAGTCTGCAGCTCATTTTATGGGAAATTCAACGTTGTGGTCACATTTTCGGTGTTTTCAACGAAATCAATACTGTTTTAAATCGGTGATTGATGGTTCTTTTAACGTATTTTCCTAGTTTTCTTGGCTTTTTTCAAACTTCAGAAACAAAAGACAAGGAAAAACATAAAAAAAGGCGCTCGCTGCTCTGCACCATTCTCCTCATTGAGGCGAAAGAGGGAGCTAAAGGAGCTTTCACTACCTCTTTCCGAAATGTACAAGAAATTCTTCGAACAAATGCGACTGTGGCCGAAATCGTTTGAGAAATCACCAGAATTTGGTAACATCGCTGCTAATGTCGCGTCAAATCAAAGAAAATTGCATGGTGCCCAAAATTGACGTTCTGATGGTGTTCATGACAGAACGTTCGCGCCGACGTTACGGCGACGTTGACGTCGACGTCAACGGCGGGTTTTGTCCCTAGCTTTAATTAGGATGCATGCCAACCGTCACTATAACAAAGCAATATTTTAGAGCAATCTCCGCAATTTCTTGGAATTCGTTTCTTGGAACATTGAACATTAAGATTGAACTTTTAGGAAGTGAATTCTACGAGGCAATCGTGTAAAAGCTGCCTGCTTACAGAGGACTAAGATTGGTGGATGCTCTGTTCTGTCAGCAATTTCGCTACACAACGCGATTGACGGAGACAGATTGAAATAGCAATTTAGACTTACATGGTAGTATTATCGCTGCAGATTTATTTGTATTTGGCTGTCCGAGTGGTAAGTGATACCTTACACAATTGCACATGTAATACGGTAGCCATGAACGATGAATTTTCGTTCGTAGTCTGTTACGTCGGAGGTTCCATCTGAATATTCGCAGAGTTCGCAGAAGAACCCTAATCGAACCTAGAACGGAAATGCAGCAGGCATTTGCAAACGTTTGGCACCTCCTACCTGTCTGTTTACCCCGCATGTTATAGTTCTTTTTCGTAAAAAAATCCTTCCTAGTCTCCAAGGACATTTCGTCCACCCTTGCGATAATCGTTCAACTTTCTGACGACATCTTGGTTGTATTGTAAACAATAAGTGATACCTGTACTCAATCACACAAGTTTCATCGTTTTCCCGAAGCCATGAACGACGAATTTTCATTCACAGAATATTCGCACAATTCTGTGTAAAAGAACCCTTATCAAATCTAAAACAGAAACAACTCAGCAGGCAATTTCAACCTTCGATTTGGCACCTACCGTCTGTTGAGACCACACGTAATGTTCTTTTTTTGCAACAAAAACTCTTAATCGTCGCTGAGGACATTTAGAACCTCCTTTGCGAGGATCGATCACTATAGTGATCTGAATACATACAACGTTGCTGTATTGTGACAGACGCAATACGCAGTTGAGATCGCGGGATTTTACTCCAAAGCGTTCTAAAATGGGTGCATTCGAGTACAAGTAGGAAGACTGCAATTAATAGACGTACCTCTCTCGTAACTCACTGCCGATGACATTAATCGAAAAATACATCGATTTTTGATCTGTTTGTCCATTGTCCAGCCAATTTGTCCTGTCTATTTGTCAATTGAATTTTAATCGATTGATGTGTCATCACCATGCTGCGTGCGGCAAAGCTGTACTAAGCCCTTCTTGGACCTGTATCCAAATCGTGTCTGGTAGTATTGTAATCTATTAGTATTAATGTATTAGTCTGGTAATATTATTATTGTACTGATCGGTTCCTGAAAATGAAGAAATAAATTTTAGAACCGTTTAACGGTAAGTGGCAATCAACAAATCAAATAAAATAGAACTTGATTATACGCTCAAAGTCACAAAAAGTGATAACCAACTTGATGACAAGCCAAAATTCAGGTTTCCCCGGTTTTTTAAATTTAAAGGAAAGGCTATTGAGCTTTCAAGCTTACCCCTGAGGGAGCTGTTGGTTCCGATTGACCAAGCCCTGATAAGCCTTCACAGTCACTATAGTCTGTTCCAATTGTAAGGTGGCCTTTAGTTCGTCTAGGCCAGTATTACTACCTTATTTTGCCAAGAAAACGCTGAATTGTGGCCGTTTGGGCGATACTCGATGAAAATTAACAATTTTCTGGCTGGCTTTGATTTGGAACTAGCGACAAACATCGGGAAAACGCGCTTTTTAGACGATTTTCTTGGAACGCAACTGATTATCTTTGAAATGTTAACAAAAAAAAAATTTCTTATAAATTTTTCGCTAATAAACATCGAAAAATCATCAAAACTCAGAAATCGCTAGACAAGAGTGGTGGGGGGGGGAGGGGAACGTCGTCAGCCCAAAGTGCAAATATCGATTAGCGAATCGTAAATCAAAACGACAAACCATTTGTGGCAGACGAAGCTCAGCGATTGTCGACAGCGATTGTTTGAAGGTGGTTAACCTGAAATTGGCTGCGTTAGAGCGCGAATTAACGGAGGCGCGAAATCCGCAATACATATATGTATCTACTCGCTATTGATGACGCCACATTGATGATGACGAACGTGTGAAATTTCCAGTCGCGATTGTAGACAGCCACTTCACCCACCGGAATGAAAATTAAACTCGTTTTTTAGAGTTTACTTGTGTTTCATTGGGTGTTAATCCATTTCGCACGGTTAAGCCACGTCTAACGGAGGCCAGAATAGTTAGATTGATGTCAATCGACTGTCAATTGACGCATTGGTGGACAGACGGACGCGTAAACAAACTCAGAAAAGGAAAGAGACAGTTGGAGTGTGTACGGTGCGAAAAGCGAATTGATTAACATCACTGGAATCAAAGGCGACAATAAGAACCTGGGTGAGAGCCTACTGTGCACCCAATGCACCTAAACGAAGAAATTTAGCGGAAAAATGACGCCGCGCTAGAGGGTTATGTCGGATAGTGCGCCCTGTGCGCAAATTTATGCGAACAATGAGTCATCTGAGCGATGACGTCGCTTTGCTGTCGATTTTGCTTTGCTGTCTTTTGATTGTCGATTTTTGTTTGAAAATGGGTGGGAATTTGGACTTGGAAATTCAGTCGATTGCTGCCTTGCGATAAGAGACCATGTGTTTTCGAATGTGATAAAATGAAACAGAAACGTGTTTCACAGACCTAACATGTAAGTCAGCGACACCAATTGCCGCAACAAGCAGCCAAGCGCTCATCTTTGAACGCTCACAGCGTTGCGAAGATTAATTTTGGCTCTCGATCGGCTTAACTGCTTTCGTTGTCCTTCTGTATAAAGGAGGCGCGTTCTCCATCCTCAGCATCCCGAGCATCTTCCAGCAAAAAGAAGCAGATTGCAATAAATTGAAGCTCATTATGATTGCCGACTGGAAGGCCGACAAATTTGGAGGTCAAAGATGAAACAAATGCTCGGGAGAGCAGTCGCTCTTCGTTCAAAAAACGATTGCGGCGGCGGGGCGGTCTGTCGCCCGTGGCTCGGCGCGATAAATTTTGCAGCGTCAGCAGTAGTGACAAGGCTAATTCACCGAGTTCGGAGACTCATTAACGACACCACGTGTCTATATCTGTGATCTAACAGTTTTGGGGAATTCTATTCTATTCTTTGATATCTTCATTTGTAAATTACAAATCACAGAACACAAACCGTCGTTTCATCTGCGTGTCGTCGTTCGGCTGATGTACGAGAGCGTCGATTCCGATTCTAGCAACAGGCGAAGTTCTTCCTTTCGGGGAGTCGGTCGAGCGGTTGGCAATATCGTCTCGTAGAATTCTCTGCTCCGCTTCTTTCGACCGCGTTTGTAGGCCAAACGGGTAGAACGGCGGCGCCAATTGCCGCGCCGAGCATCCAGGGAAGCCAGGAGGGCAGTGCGGAGCAGTCACAGCATTCGGAAGGCCGTTCGGAGGTTCCAGCTGCTCTTGGCTCGAAGGCGTCTGTTCGTCTGCTGCTATAATCCTAGTTGTGGTGCTCGGCAGCTCGCTGGTCGCAGTTCCGTTGTAGACGCCATCGTGGAGCAATCGAGGCATTTCGGTTGCTCTTCTTCTTCTGGCTGTTCGTGACTCGCCTGAAATACGCTGATTTCAATCCAGCAGCTCGGCCAGTAGACGTTCTCCCAGCAATTGTGATCAATTCCGGCTCCGTAGTAGACGCTCTGGTGCTCTCTGTCGCTCTCCTTTCAATGTGCCAGCGTTTCACTGCGATATGGACGTGTTTCTCGCGAAATCGAAACCAGGAAGCGGCGGTGCATTCGGTGATAACGGCGATGACGATCAAGTGATAAAAGAGCTCCATGATCGCCGTGTGAAACGAAAATCAAGTGCCATTTAAAGAGTTGCTGAGAGCTCGGAGATAAGAAGCAGAGCAGACAGACAGCACCCGCTAGAGTCGCAAAGTCTATGATGAAAAAATGGGGTGCGACTAGAGGTTCTTTATCTAGCGCGGTGCGATAGTGAATTTGCAGATTTTGCACGCGTAAATCCAATTTATAGTTCAGTCAATTTAAGGTATTAAAGTAGTTATAGTTAGTTCAGAGCTAGACAGATATTGCTTGCTATGCAAATAACAAAGAAAACCATGCGACAGAGGCTGGGCCTAAGCCTGAGGCTGTCACGGTATGGTTGCCTAGACTCAGGTCACTGCTTTTAGTAATGTCTTTGGCATCTCAGAATGCAATCACAATGAAATAGAGGCGCGAATCAGCGTCTATGCGAGAGCATCAATCATCAAATTCACAAAAATTGAATTTACACAGTTTTCCACTCAAACTGCAACTTCTTAACGCGCAACAGCAGCGTTAGCGTCGCATTGCACGTTTGCTTTCTCACATCCTATAAAAGCGTTCGAAAACGTAGCGTTTTGTAAACTTCACGATGAACGACGTGCCTCTGCTGTTCGCCGAAGATGTCGTGCGGCTCCTTGATGAAGCCTCGCTTTGTTCTCTGAAGGATTTGACCTCCGGTCCTTTCAGGAGCATTGGACGCTCTCTTTGGGAGAATCGACTGCGCATCGGCGTCAAGGTTGTTTTCAACAGGAAAGCGGGAAACTTTGATTACTGCGTGACATGTAGAAGAAAAAGATATAATTCTCGTGAAGAAGGCTACACGTACGATCCTGCTGATCGCCGATTTGTCTCTGATTTCCGATTGTATCTACTCGAAAGCAAAGATTTGGGCAACAGGGAATTTACGTGGACGACTGCGGCGCCGTCGGATCCGACGCTCCTCTGGTGGTTGAGAGCTCCGTTCGCCCGAAATTGGTTGTATTTAGATGACAATTGCCCTCAACTCCTGAATCTGCTGCCGGATTACTCTACTTTTAACGAAATTAAAGCACATTTTGGGTCGTACAAAGTCAGCGACGCGATCATTCAGCGATCGCAGGAGTGTGGACGACTGGAAGAACTTAATTGCACGAAATTCTTCAAAAAGCGCGGCAGAGAAGCGTCGATGGAGTGGATTCTGACAAACAAGAGACTGCGGTACATTTCTGGTTGGAATGTACGCAATCCTGCCGCGATTGGAACGGTTTTAAACAACATTGATGTTCGATGAGCGCGGTGTTTTGAACGGAAATGTATTAATTATGTTTAGAATTTCGAGTAAATCTGCTGTTTATTGTTCTCTGTTAATGTGTGAGTTGTTCTGGTTGCTGTGACATTTTAAAGTATTCAAGGTAAATGCCTATTCGTCATGTCGCCCGTCGCCCAGACACTACACACAATTGTTCAGAGGTGAGCGCGGTTTTTGAACGGAAATGTGGCGAACCGGTTAGCTTTGTCAGTTCCAACATGAACGCCTTAATGAAGATTTGCTTTGTTCTCTGAATTGTTTGAACTCTGGTTGTAAAAGGAAAAGATGACGTCAATGTTATCTCTTTTTTAGATTTAGAAACTTCTGCACTCGCTTCAAGTCAGCCGTTTGTTTTAAACATTGTTTTAAAATTATCTTAGACGTTGTACCAGGTATCAAGTGGCCAAAGTAAATGCCCATTCGTTTTTTGGATGTTTAATTTGGACGGAAATGTCGCGAGTCGGTCAGCTTGCTGTTTGGTGTGCGGCCCCTTGATTGTTTGAACGTTCCATTTTTTAGAGCTTAGAGACACAAGTCTTTTGGACGGCGCTAAAGTAAACTGCTGCGGACGGTAATACAGAGCCGATTCAAGTCAGCCGTTTTAGTTACGTTGCGGAATCGCCAATGTTCAAGTCTCCCAGCAAAGAAACTAGGGCCTGGGGCATTTACCGTATGATTAGCGTAGAACAAAGCCACGATGCCTGCCGCAGCGACTGGTCGGATTAATGGAGCTTTATGCTTCTTGATGGCTACGAAGCAGTTTGCAGCTGTTACAATTGTTGCAAAGAGGCAAATATGGTTGCCTCTTAAAATTCAATGTTTTTGGTTCTTTTGGCATCGCATCGCACGACTCCTTTCTCATATTCATCCTATAAAAGCGTTCGAAATCGTCGCGTTTTGTAAACTTCGTGATGAACACCGTGCCTCTGCTGTTCGCCGAAATCGTCGCGCGGCTCCTCGACGAAGCCTCGCTTTGTTCTCTGAAGGCTTTCAGCTCTGGCCATTTTGGAAAAGTTGGACGCTCGCTCTGGGAGAATCGACTTCGCATCTATCTACACGTTATTTTGAACAAGAAGGAAGGAAACTTTGATTACTGCCTGACGTGTACAAGAAACGATTCTGTCTTAGAGGAAGTCTACACGTACGACCCTGCTGATCACCGATTTGTCTTAGAGTTCGAAGTGCATTTACTCAAAAGCAAATATGTGGGCTTTACTGTTACGTGGACGACTGCGGCGCCGTCGGATCCAACGCTCCTCTGGTGGTTGCGAGTTCCATTCGCCCGAAGTTCGCTATATTTAGATGTCAACTGTCCTCAATTCCTGAATCTGCTGCCGGATTATTGTACGTTTTACTCGATCTACGCACCTGGTGACTCGTACAACAATGTCCTCGACGCGATCATTCAACGCTCGCAGGAATGCGGACGACTCCAAAGCGTCAGTTGCAAGGAATTCTTCAAGAAACGCGGCCGAGAAGCGTCGATGGAGTGGATTCTGACAAACAAGCGACTGCGGTGGATTTCTTGTTGTTGGGTTGATAGTCCTGCTGCGATTGACGATGCTCTAGATAGAATTGGTGTATTGGCGCCTAATCGCCCCGGCGCCCAATCGGCGTTGCCCCATTGATAATCCTATTGTAATGCTCTAAATAATCTGAATACAAAATTGACCAGGTTATCTTTGTCCTAGACTTTGTCTTGACTCATTTAGACGTCTGGTCTGGCCTTGCTGTTGTTTCAAATAGTGTCTGATAGAAAATAAAATAGCTTTGGATGAAACGACTGTACATCGACGTCCAAGTTGTTTACAACCCCAAACACGGCTTAGGATCTTGCACGTCTGACCCTACCAATTGCCGATCAGTTTGTCTCTCTATAGTGTGAAATAACTCAAAAGCCCTTGAAAGCTATATGGACGACAACGACGTCGTCCGATCCAACGTTCCTAGAGTGGCTCAGAGCTCCTTTTGCCCGAACTAGGTTGCTTCTAAGCGTGAATTGCCCTGAATTCTTAAATCAGCTGCCCGAATACTGTACTTTCAATGAGATCTACGCGTACAGCGCATACAATGAAGAGCTGGAGGCGATCATTCAGCGATCGCAAGTGTGTGATCGTCTGGAAACCGTTCATTGCAACGAATTCTTCATGAAACGCGGAAGAAAAGCGTCAATTGATTGGACAATTGAGCGACAATTGCCGCTCCAAGCAGCCACTGCAACCAGGAGGAAATGGAAGTCGCTGTGCCCTTTTGGGTTCGACTGAGTGGATGCGGAATGAGATTGTGAAACGGACGACATCACTGGGACTCCACTCGAATTCCAAATCCCAAATCGGAGCTCTATATTGCTTTCCTAACACCGAGAGTTTTCCTAGCACTGTCGCTGTCGTGTGCTGACATTTATTTGAAAAATAAACTCATTTTAGGCAAAACAGCGGATCTTAAAGGGCAGAACAAACAATCTCGGAGCGACAGTAGCTGGTCGCTCGGCTCGGCGTGGAGGACGACGCGGTGGTTGACGACGCGGTGGAGGACGAGGCGGTGGAGGACGGCGCGGGTGAGAACGGCGCGGTGGTGGACGGAGCGCCGATGCGGCCTTCCTGGACGATCTGGACATCATCACGCTCTCGCATGATGCCGGCCATTCCCGCACCGACAAAGACGATCACCAACAAGCACAGAAGCTTCATTTCTTTGATCTGGAATAAAAAAGGAAGAATTATAAGAGGTTGGTTGGAGATGAACACACAAAACGGACGCAAAATAGAGAGCGAATGCTCTTCCTTCAGACACGAGAGCGCGTCAATTCAAAAAACGGAAACGCGGAGCGACAATTTCCACCCGCCGCATTGTAATACATTGACTCTGCACGGTGGCGGGGTGAGTCAGAGTGAAAATTGCAGCGAGAAGACTTCACTGCCGTTCTTTTCTCTTTATGACTGACGCTGGCCGCATCTGTCAACTATAACAGCTGTTTCAGCCATTTGACGCGAAGAAGCAGAGAACAAAAATTTAGAATAAATGCTGATTTAGGTTCACGTTTTTCACTTGTGCGCTAGCAATTTTGGGCCAGCGTATTTGGTGGCTATTCATCATCAATCATCGAAAGCAAGCAAATTGCAATAAATGAATAAGCCAATTATGATTGCCAAACAACGAGCTAAAATTTGCAAAAATCAAGTCAAAAGTTAAAGATAAGCAAACGAAACAGATGTTCGCGATCGGGAGAGCAGACGATTGCGGCGGCGGGGCGGTTTGACGGTCGGTCTGTCGCCTGTGGCTCGGTGCGACAGCAGTAGTGACAAGAGTTCGGAGACTCATTAACGACACCACGTGTCTCTATCTGCAATCTATAGAACCTGAGCCATGTTTAGCGTACGCATACCGCAGTATCGGAGACTCATTTATTGGAGAGCTTCTGCACCCGCAGGCTAAACAAAGACCACAAAATGAAGTGAACGTTTGTGAACGCGAGGTGCGACTTGGATTGCACAGACCCATGAATATGCTTTGAAATATGCTTCATCCAATTTCAGTCCAATCCTTAGTCTTCACACCTACGGCGGTCATTGTCTCATCGAGCAGAAAATTATGAAAATGCATCTCTGAAAACGTTTTTAACCAGTGCGCTAGCAATTAGCTGCCAAGCGTATTTGATTTCGAAGCTATTGATCATTTAAAAAATCAGTTTTTGAGTTGAATTTTAACTTAAAATCGATTTTGTCTAACTTTTTGTCTGAAAACAACAAATTTAAAAAAATCTGCTCTTCGGGGGTTTTAACCCTTGGCCCTTTCCATGTCAATTGCTCTGTTAGGGGCTTGCGCATGCGCAATATTCTCAGACAACAGGGAACACACATGACCTGTCTATCAGTCGATTTCGATCGATGACACCTTTAATGGTCACCTGTCTGCGTCTGCACTTCGTAGACTAATCTGTAAACGTCTAATTTCCAGAATAAACAAGATGGCCGCAGAAGATCGGAAAATCAATTCCATTGTTTACCTTGCACCCAACAGCGCCGCGCTCGCTGAGTAATGCGTGCTTAGTCCTCCTCTCTGACTATGTGCTGCTCGTTAGAGGCGCTGTTTACTCCTATAACCGCCGGTAAACGCTGTTTGTCTTTTGCAGCTTCTTCTTTTCTGTCGTCTATAGTAATGTGTGGTCTTGAACACGCGAAAATTGCTCGAATTACCAACGCCAGCGACATGATTGTTTGCAGTTGGAGATGGACACAACGATAACGGCGTGTAAATCTTATCTCCGTCGTGGGAGCGCCACGCAGCCAGACTTTAAAGTGCTCGTTTCTATGTCAGTCGACTTTTTCATCTTTAGTGGTGGCTTCCTTTGTCTTGGTTTTTTGTTATGTGCAATTGTTTACAATCGCTCTTGGACTGAATTGATTGATTCAGCCCATGCGGACGAGCGTTGTTGACTTTGATTTGGTTGTGATTAGTCATATAGCAGAGAGTCATCCTTTGCTCCGTTTTATCACAGTGCCGCATTCCGATACTAAAACGTTGTTAGCGCGTGTCTATCCCTCGATTGTGGTTGTGACTGTTAAAACATTCTGTTTTTGCAGCGAACGTCACTGATTGGCCGTCAGTTGACGACTGTTGACAAAATAACCCTCAACCAGTGAAGCCGATATTGCTATTTGAATTTTGAGTTTTTTTAATTGAATTTGAGTAACTCAAAACTCAAACTCAGAATGCATCGACTTCACTGCCCTCAACAGAGTGTTAATTTACTGGTTGGTTGTGATTGATCACATAGCAGCGAGTCTGTTTCGCCCGCTCGCATCCCGAATAATGCCGAGTTCCCTGTTGCCTTGTCTTTCCCTCGATTTAGAATTTACGCTTTTCGGTATTATCCTATTGTTGACAAAACAACACGGATTGCAGAATTAAGCTGACTGTGATTCAGTTTAGGCTCAGCTTAGACTAACTACCATAGTATTTTAGCCTGGTTTTCTTGGTCTTTGAAGTACTTGGCGCCGAATCGTCCTAGCGCCAAAACACCATTTCTCACAAAACATTTTCTTATCACCTCGGTTACGACCCGACGCGCTCTGTTTGTCCTCTCCCCGATCAACTATCATTTCCCAAACCGATTTTGTGCTTTTGCTCCGCTCTGTTTGTTCTGTTCGTCAGCGTTGACGGCGGCGGCCGATTCTTCACACCACGTAATGCGATTCCCATATTCATGAGCAGCGCGTCGTACTGTTTATCATCGTTTTTGGTTTTTCAACGCATTTCGCGTAATCGCGATCTTCGTGATTCAACGCTGTTATCGGCGGATTTGTGCAGATTTGCAGATCGGCATGGGAGCTGCGCGCAAGTTGCCCTAGCAACACGCCGCCTCCTCCACCTGCACTCCTTCCGTCGTCCTTTGTCGTTGGTGACGGCGACGACGACGGCGTTGTGCGCTAAAGCAGAGTGGAGTGACCTGTCGCGGAAGGAAGGACGGAAGGAAGCCATGAACGCGTTCGTTTGTGACTTTTTGTTGTGTTTTTAAGCGCGATTTGTGTTTGTAGGTGGACATGGATGACGCTGGTAATGGCCTCGGTTGTCCTCTGGATGGCCACTTTCACCTACTACTACCATCAACCGAAAGAGCAGCCCGAGTTCGAGCCAAAGGAGTACGGTAGGTTCTGTCATTATGACTGCATTTGACTAACAAGCAACTGAATTTTGTCGCTAATGGAGCTTTCGGGAACTGAAACCTCAAAGCTCATCGATTTCAGTTGCAAATTACACCCTCAGCTGTCCTGTGACATGCGATTTCGCGCGTATACTAGTTATTAGGGCTTAAGAGGGTGCTGAACGACGAAACGTGAGATTAGGTAAATGTCAAAAGCTGCTTTAGCTCATTGACGATAGCGATACATCCACGAAACCCTTAACAAGCGATTTGAAGTAACCTTAACAGCGTCCCTTGCAGACACTGGATAATCCGCGGCTCACAGGGATTCAAAGCTGATTTGAGATTCTTCCGCATTTCCATAGCCAACAAAATGACTTCGGAACTGTGGGGATCCATTAATGACTTGGAAATACTGTGTTTTGCTGTTGAGTTCACTTAATCGCCGCATTAAACAAACAGAGAGAACACTTCCACGTTCGTTAAATTGGTTGAACACTGAACTAAATTCAAAATTTAGTGAACTAAAATCTCAAAGCGCCCTGAGCTCTCCTGTGACGTGAAGTTTCGCGCGTACACTAGTACTTAGATCTTAGGATGGTGCTGAACGATGAAACGTGAGATTAGGTAAATGTCAAATGGTGCTTAAGCGCATTGACCGATGACAATTTCCTTTGAAAACTTTTTTCCAATGACTTAATCGATAAGAGAATCGTATCGCAAATTTGAGTTTTATTACTTTTGTCGTTAATGCATGCAGCGCTCCTCCGCTCCAGGGTAGATTAAACTTTGTGCATTTTGACCGACAAAACTGTTTTGTTTTGTGTCCTTAATGTGCTGCCGTTGGCTTGGTTTACCGCTATCATGACTCAAGCAGGATTGTCTCAGGCCGCATTGTTGTAATGTGGAATGCTTTAAAGGCGGCCTTTGAGTCAAATGTTTGCTCTTTGCTGTTTACGACATGGAAAGCTACATGAGAGGCTTATGACATAGAAAACGTGATTCAAGGAAACGGAAAAGCTAATAATTAAAAGCGGCGCTCTTAATTGGCACTCGCAACAGCGTAAAATGTACTTTGAACGCTATATTTGCTGTTTGAATCATTGCACTCAAAGACGTCAGCAGGAAATGGGTCTGGAAATAGATGCGAAAAGCCGCTTAAGCCACGAATTGGGATGTTTTAATGCGTTGCTCTGAGGACTAAATTGTGAGAATTGAAAGCTAAGGAGCAACTTTCGTCGTGGTCAGGTCAAATTCCATCAAATCCTTCGTAAACTGATGCCATCATACCAGCCAGTGCACATTTTTGGAGGCTTCGTCCTAGGCTTTGGCTTGGACCGCTTAGCCATCTGCTTTGGTGTTGGTTCAAATGATGGTACATGGGCCTATAATTGTGCCGAAACAGAAAATAGGAAACATGAGTCTGTCCTTGTTAAACCTTGGGATTTTGCTTGAAAGCTACATGGGCCTCTTATCTATCGATCAAGCTAATTCGTTTCAGATCTCTTCAAGAACCTCTACGAATTCGATCTCGTTTTCCAGGACTGGTTTGACCAGAAGATCGTCCGCCACGAACGCTCCTTCTTCGCCACCAGCTCCTCGTTTAACATCCGCTTTATCGTCATCGAACATGATGACAAAGTCGACCATGTCCTCGCTAAAAGAGAGCCTATTGTAAGCACTCAAACGTGTCTCTATCATTCCTTAAAATCCGCGCTTAGGCCAATTCTCTCTTCAACCTCGCCATCTCGCTCTCTCGCTCTCTGCCTGCGACCACTCGCCAAAACAGTCCAGCCGTCTGGAATGCCACTTGTCACTACCTTGAAGTTCTGGCTTCAAAACGCGCCCGCGAGCTCAATCTCTACGTTGGCTTCCTCGCCGGCGACTATTCGATCCTCGCGCAGCCGCTCATGTCAGATTCTGCCTACGCGGAGCATGTGAAGATGATTTTAGCGCAAATCGATCTCAAAATCAATGAAATTATCACAAAACTGGCTCCATTCGACCCTGAACTCTCCGCAAAAGCAGGTCAGACATTGATTCATGGCTACAGTAACCCAAAATGAGGTTTTAGAAAACCACTGGGAGGCTCTGTTGGCCGCTCAAACTCCTCTGATGCTGCCAACGTGTCCTTTCAAAGTGGAACCGACCGAGTTTTATCGGATTTTCTTCCAGAACGAGGGTGAAAAGACGCATTTAGACGAGTGCTTCAAGACTGTAAGTGGTGTCTACCGTAAACAGTGTAGAAATACGGTATTTCAGAACCCATTCTTGCGCTCAATGACTTCTGCCACCATGGTCGCAGTCACCTTCTTCTACGTCGTCATCGTCATCGCGGTTGCGCCGTGTTTGCGACGAATTGGCGCCAGAAAATACAAAATCATGGAGAACGAGCAACCGAGTCAAATGCCCTGCCAGATGCCTAGGGATACTGTAGATGTAGACCTGATGAAATTTTGAGAAATTAATAAATTATTATTGAACTGTTGACTTTACGATGAAAATTGACCTCAAAAAATTGAAAATGCAACTCCAAAAACCATATGAACTGCATTTTAGCTTCATTTCAGGCATAATTGTTCAGAACATCCTCATAGTTACATCAGAACATCCTTCTGGTCGCGGTTAAAGGGACTCGGTTAAAGGTTAAACGGTTAAAGGGACTCGGACTCTCAGATCGTTGCGAGCGGTAGGTTTTTTTTTCTCCTAGCGGTAGGTTTTTCAAGGAAATTGTCATAAAAGCACAGCGTAAAACTCAGAAATCAGTTTAGTTTAGGATTAACACATCAACCACAAAAGCAGTTGAGCCGCTTCTAAACGTCATCTCACTTCCTACTGATCAATCACCGTCGGCGCGCAATCGCAGCTTATCAATCCGGCGACAATTATGACAAGAGCGCCAAGAATTTACTATCTCGCACTCTACAATTGTTTAAAGCACCAAACGACAACCTACATCGTGCAGAATGCAATAATACATACGAAACAAGATAACAAGCATTACATCTAAGATAACCCTGGAAAGTAGGGTTAACTTGATGTATTCAGTAAGCGACATGTCACAGATTTTTATCCTAGAGGTTCTAAAGTTGTCATTCGCAGACCGCTGATTCCCGAGGTTATCAAGCATTCTAAAGAAAAGGCATTTTCCTTCCCAAATCGGTAACTAAGTGATTAACGGCATTTTTGCTTCAAGTCTCAACTTTCAGATCACCAAACAAGGTCAGAAAGCTCGTCACCAGGCCTAATACGCTCTTGAGAATGCCCAAATTGTGTCTGTCTGGTTGTAAAATTTGTCAAATTTCATCATCTAACGGAACAAATGATGAATTCGTTGCGCTGTTGCGCTGTCGGTATCATGTGATGTGATTACCTGCGTCTTAGCGCCAGAAATTACCATTTGATCATTTGAAAGTACCCATTGTGATAATCTCCGATTCTACAATTCTCTTATCGACTTCAAACGACCGCCCCCACCAGTTGCAACGGCAAATGGCAATAAAACTATTCATTTCCGGTTTGTTTCTTTTATCCTCCAGATGTCTTTCAGGTCTATCTTTCCGATGGGTCCCCCGGAACTACCTAAAAAGCCCACTCGTGTTGAGTCAAGGTCCCAACCGGAAGATTACGTGCAAGAGTTGATTCTCTTGGTCAACAAGTTCCAAGTAGGCTTGTTTCCTCTCCCTCCATACGCTTTCTTCCACTTGCAGGATCGTTCAACCGAGCTGGGCGCCTCGTTCAACTTTGATTTGCCTCAAATCGCGGTTGTAGGCGTTCAAAGCGCCGGAAAATCGTCCATTTTGGAGAATTTTGTCGGAAAGTAGAGTATTTTTGTAGTTGAATTGAAAGACGCGCCAAATTTAGGGATTTCCTTCCTCGTGGTTCCGGAGTTGTCACTCGCAGACCGTTGATTCTCCAGTTGATCAACGATCCCAAAGAACGGGCTGTTTTCTTACACAAACCGCGCAACGAGTTCACGGATTACGATCAAGTTCGCGCGGAAATCGAGGCCGAAACGGAGCGAATAACAGGCACAAATAAAGGAATCTCGAAAGAACCGATCAATTTAAGGATTTACAGTCCAAATGGTTGGTTCAACGACCGTAATCGTCTGCAAAACTGAGCAAAACTGCTCTATTCAGTGCTCAATCTCACTTTGGTCGATCTCCCAGGGATCACACGCGTCGCCCAGGGCGAACAAAGCGAAGATATTGAGACGATCATTCGCGATATGATTCTGCAATTTATCGACAAACCCAATTGCCTCATTCTGGCCGTCTCTCCGGCCAACATCGACCTCTCCGCCTCGGATGCTCTGCAGCTGGCGAAGAAAGTAGATCCGCAGGGTCAGCGAACGATCGGCGTGGTCACCAAGTTGGACCTTATGGACGCGGGCACCGATGCCAGTGATGTGCTCAGAAACAAGGTGCTTCCGCTGAAAAGAGGTTCGGTTTGATTAGCTTTCGCAAAACAGCATTTTCTCAGGCTACGTCGGAGTAGTGAACCGCTCACAGGAAGGAATCAAAACACGTGTCGCCATGAAAACGGCGATCAACGCGGAGAATCAATTCTTCGCGGATCATCCCAAATACCGCGATATCGCCAGCCGCCAGGGAACGCTCTTCCTGAGGACCTATCTCAATCGTCAACTCGGCGAACACATCCGGCAATCCCTTCCAAGCTTCGTGCACTCTGTGCTTCGCGAACAACGCTCCATTGAGAGTCAACTTTCGAGCTTCACAGATGTTCCAGAGGACGCGAAGGCGCGGAAATCGTCTCGTTGCCGCGTTGACTAAGCGCGTCATCGAACGCGTTCAAATCAATATGGGAAATGCGCTCTCTAGAATCGACGGAAATGTGGATACAAGCGAACTTAACGGAGGCGCGAAGATCAAACTGTCCTACACGGTTGACTACGCTCAGGACATTGCCGAACAGACGAGTTGTGACGAGCAAGCGCTGCGAAGTGACATTTGGTACGCGATTCAGAACACCAACGCTTTGAGGTGAGAGCTTCTTGACTGTTTTGAGCCAAATTGAGTATTGCAGACCCGGACATTCGTGCCCTGAGAAGGTGTTTGAAATCATGGTCCACAAGCACATCGAGCAGTTTACATTCTCCTTCTTTTGTAGGCGGCAGAACGAGTGATTGCAATTGTTAGCGAAGTTCTCATGGAAGCTCTTCAAGAGGTAGGAGAAATTTAGTTTTTCAATGCAGTGCTTGAGCCACAGCATTAAAAAAGAAGTCATTGCGATAAAACAGCGGTTGACGGCGCACTCTTAGATCTAATGAGCTTTTTCAAAAGAAGTCTTTGGCCTGGTCTTACCACTAATGACATGTTCTTCACTATGTGAGTAGCAAACAGATCTAATCGATAGCCCAATAGTGTTGCAAATTCTACGACTAAAGACGTTGGAATTTGAACCTAATAACTTCACGATTGTGCATATTGAAGTGAAAAACTTGCTGTCCACCCATTGGAATCGCTGAAATACGCCCTGCAAAATCACGCCGAAAATGGTTGCGCACGTGTGCAGCAAAAATGCCCAAAGCGTGCTGTTTGAAAACGAAATTTGAGTAGAATTTAGCGATCTTTTAAGCTTGGATTTTGATGCGATCTTGATAAGATGCGGTTGATTTTATCTTTTTATCCCTCTGGTCACCGGCTTCGGTTACAATTCAAGCTCACAAGTAAGCAATGCAATTTTCGAGTCCCTTTCTCACGAATCTCGGCCAGCATCTGATCAATTACTCTAAATTTGATCTTAGTTAAAAACCCTAGTTAGAAGCGTAGAATTCTAGCTGTTTTGATCAGCCGCACAATCAGCAACTATTGCTGTTCTGTTCGTTTGTGCTCAATTAACTCGTCTTTCAGTTCAAACGATTCCCTCGTCTTCAAAACTACGCGGAAAAGAAAACTCGCGAGTTCCTCCACTTTTGCGAGAAGACCACCAAAGAGAGAATTGACCTTCATTTCAGTTTTGAAAAAGCGATTCTCGAGAGCAAACACGCGGTCATCGATCCACCGAAAATTAAATCGTATGACACGGCCAGGTGCTAAACAGTCAGTATTTGAACTTTTTAGCGATATGAAGACGGTGTACACTGCTGCAAACGTTGGACTTCTCAAGGGAACGAGTCCGTGGAAATGTAACGTGCAGATCAACAGACGCAGTTTGGATTGGACGAATAATCCCCGGTAAATGCGTCTCTCCTATGTTCTAACCTGTTAAGCCGGTTTAGTTCAATAATGTACCTCTCGATGGCGCGGTTCTTCGTGTGAATCAACCACCCGAAGGCGGCGACATCAAATTAACGCTGGTTCCTCGTGATGCCAAGTTAGCTCAGCATGGCAAACCTTCAATCGATGCCTTCTTTTCAGTCAACCAACGATCGAATTCATCTCTAACGAGCAGCATTCTGTGCAAAACTGGTTGAGCGGTTTCCAACGAGTCGGCTTCTACCCACGTGTGCAGCAAAACCGTGAATTCAAGGAATTTATCCAAATGAACGAAGAGATGAATCAGAACGTGGAAGCGGTTCGCGAGAGAATTCGTCAATTCATGGAAGTGGAGGTGAAAACGATCGAAACGATCATTCCAAAGATCATCACAGTCACGATTGCCGACCAACAGGAGGACTTTTGTGGAGCGAACTGCTGTGCGATCTTCAAGAGAACGGAGTGAGCGACGATCAACTCACTCAGTTGCACTGTTGCGTTTTGTCAATTTCAGGCTGACCTTGTCAAGGAATCGTCGAGCATTGCGATTCAACGAAATTCGCTGCAAAGTCGTTTGGAATTGTGCAGTGACCTCGTCAAGCTGACCGAAGAAATCAACGCTCTTGATGGTTCGTATTAGTCGTACAAGTTGAAGTTATAGTTGTTGTTGTTGTTGTTGTTGTTTGCTTTTTGAACTTGAAATTAAAATTATAAATTGACATTATGTTGCGAAGAGGATCTTAATTTTGTCGGCGTCAAATGTGACAACTGTATTCTGTCAAAATTTGTGAATCACGCCATAAAAAACGGCCTGGGACAGTCATTGACAGGTCTTAAATTAACTCACTTGTGAGGACCAAGCTAAACGTTGCAGGTTATGTTTTGTTGCAGGTTAGCTCAGTTTTTGCCTCAAACATAAGCCTAGAAACGCTATATTGAGCTGCTCGCTGTGTTGACTCCAATCAGAACACACCGCAACCACTTCAACTACAGACTACACAGAGCGCAACCCAACAAAATGACGTCATCAATCCGGTGACCCCATCGAACCGATTGCCACGTGCAACAAGCCGTCGCCTAGGCTGCTGATCATCAATCAGCTACATCGTCTTTCCTTTCCACACACACGCTCGTCGGGTCACTTTCGGGAGGACCTTTTTGGGTCGTCGTTCCCGAGCGTCGGCGGCGTCCTTGACTCCCACAAGCGCAACTCTTCGCAACGCTCCGTTATCTTCAAATCGCGGTTTTCTTCATCTTTTCCCTAGCCGCTAGCCGTCAAAACAATCTCTCTCGCGCGCTCTTTTCACGTTTCGCACAAAAAATGTTGCTCTTTTGAGCTTCAAGCGCTCGCTCGCTCGTTTCCGGCGCTCGAATCCACGCGCTGCAGCCGCTGCTGATGCTCCGTTGTTCGGCGGCACTCGCTCGCCACTGAAACGATAAACATTTCGGACGCTCGCGACGCTCAATTAGGTCGTCTTTCTCACGTGTGTCCGTCCGTTCGTCCTTCCGTCTGTCAGCGCACGTTTGAAGAAGATGCTCGTTACTCGCCGCCGCGTGAAATCGCGTTGCGAGCGAGCCAGCGACGATGATCGATCGTGTGGAGGAATTTTTGAAAAAAAGGAAAGAGTTGCGTGTTTGTGCGCTGAGGGCGGAGGGGAGGGAATCGAAATGGCGCGCGCGCGAGGGATTCGATTTGAATCGGACGGAGCGGAGCGGAGGAATTGTTGTTTACACGTGGCGGTAAACAGAGATGTAGCGTGTGCGATTCGAGGCTAAAGAGAGCTCCTATTTCGTGTGGTTGCTTGTTGACGACTGACACGGCTGAGTTTGAATTGATTGCTACTGGATGAGAGCGGACTACTGTAGTTCTCTTGAATTGGCGTTAGCTTGCTGAAAATAATGGATAAATGTAAGGTTTTTTTTTCAAATTTACTTTTAGTTTAAAGAAAAAGCAATTTTTGATGATGTCAGTTCCTTAAAAACTAAAAAATTGGCTTGAATTGGCACTATTTTCCCATTTTTAGAACAAAACTAGAATGAAGAAGATGGTGACAGTGACAATTCTTAAAAAACAAATCTATCGCGTTTTTAGTCAAATTGAGACTGAAAATGCCTAATCTTATGGAAGTTGTTAAGTAATCAAACGTTGTTAAAATGCGTAGTTAACAGTAATGGTTACGGTAGGTTTCAGGAACTAATTTTTAATCTGCTGCAAGATGTCCTCTACAATACACGCGGATAAATTGATTTTTTTTTGTGGCTTTTTCACCAAACGAAGCGGCGTTTTCAACTTTGCTCAAAAACACAGAAACACTCACAAAAACCAGCTTTTTGAGCGTATGCTGATTCTGTGCTGCCACTGCAATTTCCACACTGAATCTGTACAGAAAGATGGATTGCCTTGCCTTGCCGACATCCGACATGTCAGCAGTTTTCTCTAAAAATGGCTCTAAGGATTGAATGATTGGTCAGAAAGTGGCATTTCTCATTCAAAACAAGCAGCAGTTTTCAGCTTTCTCTCTCTACAATTGTGCCAATTAATGTCCTGTGAAGACTAAAAATACCGCTCATCACGTACGCAGTTTGACTGCATATTTTTTTTAAATAAGACCTAATTTGAAGTCTCTAAACGGGCATTTTGGCTTTTAAAGGTTGCGCGCTTTGAGCTGTTTGTTTTGCTTATGATTTATGAGGTTTTGCTGGAGCTATGAAGACCACTCAACACGCTCTTTGTAAGCAATTTGAATGCTTTACCATCGAATCGAAAATTAAGATTCGTTTGATCGAGGCGACACAAATTCTTCCCGCCGCAATAGACAAAGAAGTGACCTTTAACTTCCCCTTAACGGTGATGGGCTGAAAACCGGTCGCATTTCCGCAAATAACCGTTTTTGTGCTCTCGAGAGTTGCATTTCAATGAAATCGAAGTCAAAATGAAGACGTTGATATTCACTGCGCATTGCAGACGCTAGAATTTCGGTGTTATCAGAGCGCCGCGATCTGTGCTCGCCGGAAGCGAACGGTCATCTCCGATTCTCACAACATTAGCGCGTTTCATTTATAGACGTTCTCAAAACTAAATTCAAAGCTGAAATTCAATATTGTAGCATGATTCTTCTCGCAGTGTCTCTTATTTTAGGTCTTATTGTACAAATTTAAACATAAAACATTGCATAGAGAGGACGCCCACCCTTGTCACAACCGGTAGCTTGCCTTCTCGCTCTCTTGCTGCTCTAAGCGACGGTGGTCGTCATTTGATTTCACCGATCATTTGCTTTGCCATCGCTGCTCCCGCCACGTTGTTGGTCGCGTTTCAACCCCAATTTGATCTCTCGCGTGATCTCTTGTTTGAGTACATGGTGATCTAATCTCTCTTTTAAGCAGCTGGTTTTCCAGGCTGCACTGCAGTATGTAGTTGTCCTAATTGTGAGTGTGCCGTCGTTTATCCTAAAGCTCTAAATTCTCATTGTCGTTAATTTGTAAACTTTTGAAATTATCAAGGCCTCGCTACTTGGTGGTGTCGATACAAAGCATTAGAATTTATCAAAATTTTAATTTTAAACTTTTTATTTTGACTTGATTTAAGTTTAGAAATGTAGGAAGGCATCGTATATTTTGATTTGGAAACCTTCCTTTCGTTTAGAACTTTAAAACACAAAAATAACCATTTTATTCAATTCGGCTTTACATACATTGGCCGAAATGTTGATCACAATTTTGATCATTTAATAATCTAAGAATCGTTGAATGAAATTTACCCGTTTTTATCGAAGCAGGTCAACTTGGCGCTGGACGACTTGGCGCCGAGCAATCTTGGGATTCGTACTTCGGCAGGCTTCGTACTAAGTGCAGGCTTAGGCCTAGGAGCTGCCGCAGGGTTTGCTCGCTGCGCTCGCCCAAAATTCACTAGGCTTTGTAATACGAACTTAGATTGTTCGGCGCCAAGTCGTCCAGCGGCAAGTTGTCCTGGAGCCAAGTTGACCTGGCGCCAAGTCGGCGGCGCCAGGTTGACACGTACCGCGTTTTTATAATAGGCAAATCGAAAATTACTCAATGTTTTGTTCAAAAAAACATCCTGTTTTGTGTTGCTCTAGCTTTCAGTACTTTGATGACTAGTCTCTTTTGAACTGTTCTATTTTCACAATAACTGAAAAAAACAAAAACAAGCCGATAGCATAGGGAAACAAGTTTATTTTAATCAAGTCCAGCAAATTCGTCAAATTTCTGAATAATTTTATGCGAACATCCGCTAGCGCATGGCTTTAATGTTACCACTGATGTGAGTAGGACGATGTCTTCGTCTATAATTTATTCTCTTTTTGTCATTTTTGATTTGTCATTTTTGGAAATTTAAGCTCCATTTCATTGAACTTTGACTGTATTGGTTCTGTATTCTCAGGCCGTGAGCTGCATTTGTGAACTTTTGTGGAAAAAAATGAAAAAACATTTTTTTTAGTGCAAAATTCAATCAATTTCACCCATAATTCAATGCGAAAAACAGCCGCTAGCGCATACCCTCTAACAGTAGGATGATTCGTTAGTTCAATGATTTCCAATCTTTCGTTCATCTCAAAAAGCAAATCCGTAAATTTTGCACAAATCTGTTTTATTCGCATTTGAAGTAAAATTTTATTGAATTTCTGGTTTTGCACTCTAATCTTGTGAGCTACTTTTGTAAATTGACTAAATCGCTTTGTTGAGTTCAAAATTCGCCCATAATTTAATACAAACAGACGTTCTGTGCTACACAGCTCGTTCTCCTCTCTTTGTGCTCCAATCAATCGCCGCCCCTCACATCGCATCACGTCCTAACTCGCTCATTCCATTACAATCCACTCGACTCTCGTGTGATTCTCCCAAACTAGAAGTGGCGCGATGATGAGAGCGAACAGTCGCCAACGCCACAACACACATGTTCGCCTCGCCATTTTCTCGCCACCGGAATCGATTTTTCGCACATTTCGCACACAAAACTTTGTTGTCAAAAATCTTGTCACGCGCCACACACGAAGCGACGGAACGCCCCGAATTTATAATCAACTTTGTTAGGGGCAAACGAGCGCGCGACGAGCGCTTTGTGCGTTGTTTGTGGGTTGTTGCGATCACGCGTGAGATGACGCAGCGATGGGGTGAGTGGTGACGGCTTGGGAGCACCGTTGCTGGAGCACCGCTTATCACATTCTGGCACTGAGTGCTCCTTATCGTGTGGCAACACAGCGTAGTTTCCCCCTCTGGAAGCTTCGTTCTTCTTTTCATTTTTTTCATTCGAATTTTCATTCTTTGCAGTAAAGTTTACGCGTCGCGTTGCAATTTTTCAGAAATTTCAACTTGAATTGTAGTTTGATTGCAGGAGCGCGTCTCTCGAGGCAATGGTGTTCGGGGGCGGTCTGAGTCCTGGTTCGTCGAGTTCCTCGTCGTCAGTTCCTCATCAGGGGTAAGTTGCATTTTTGTAAATACAAAGGTGACGTATCATCCAAGATGAAGATCAATTGAGAGAGTTCAAAGTCTGTGTTTGGTACTGAAAAATTCATTAATTTTGAGAAAAAATTGACCTGTTTGGGAGCTACAAATGCGAATTTTTAATATTTGTTGTTTACCACAATAATAAGAGATTTTATAGCCAGGTTGGCCTTCATTTGACCCTTAGTGTCCTTATTTTGTGAGAATTCAGAGCGATTTATACTACGCTTTAAATGTGGCCTATTCCGTATCAAGATCAAGGTGGTTACTCTATAGTCTAACTACTTAGATGTTTAAAGATGGCACGAAAACGGTAGCGTCTCGAACACAACTTGGATCACGCTTGTATACAGTAAGCCAGCGTATCAAGTAAAACCCTTTAAACCCAAAATTGCCTATCGAATTGCCTAAATAGCCCAGATGCACTTAAAATCGCGAATCCAAAAATTTGTCGAATTGGCTCGAAAGTAGAACCAAATAAGCACATTTTAACATTCCTCTCCCTCTACATCATATGTGACGGTTTCTGATTTATGTGCGTGCATAAAACAGTCGCTATACTGTTCCGTTCTTAATCTGTGATAAGAAGAGACAATACATACGCCGGACAGAAATAGCGCCCTTTGTCCTCTCGCTGCTGCTCTCCCGCGTCCGCGCTCCATACGGAACTACAATCTATAGTCGATTAATCATGTTTGTCGCAAAATTAAGAATACTGATCGCACTCAAACACCAAAGATCCAATTTGCCTCAGAGTAGTGATTGATGCGCGCTGCAGATCGATAATCGCGTTGTTTACTTTGACAAATGGCGATTGCACGTCAAGATCAGTTGCAAAATAACAAAAAATATTGTTAAACTGCTCTAAACAGGTCTCAGTGTCTAGACATCGGACTGTCTAGACATCTCTTAGTCTAGACAGTAAGACAGACAGGCTAAAATCCAGATTTTGACTCCATTTTCAACGGCAAATGCGACGGTGTGGCCTAACGCGGCTACGTCTACCATCTAAGGGTAAATTGAGAAAAGTCTGTTCTCGAGAACATGTTTGCAAGGTTTCATTCGTTGCAAAATATTCGGTTTTCTGCGGTTGTTTGCTGCATAGGGCTGCATAGGGCGTTTGCGGCCTCAAAATTGTTCCTGACAGACAAAAATTCCAGACAAAATGTCCGCGTTTTCACGTTAGTTTCAAGCTCTCATTTTCAGTGAAATTTCTCGATTCCGCCAATTCACAAAGGACAACACCGCGCGAGGCATCATCATCGGCGGCGTCACCGGCGCAATCGAGATCTGCATCACGTTCCCCACCGAGTACGTGAAGACGCAACTCCAACTCGACGAACGCTCCGCGCAACCAAAATACAGAGGACCGTACGATTGCGTCAAGCAGACCTACAGTAGCCATGGCCCGTTTGGTTTCTACCGCGGCCTCTCCGTGCTCCTCTACGGGTCGATTCCTAAATCTGCCTGCAGGTGGGATAGTTTTAGGCGCGTTGTAGAGGTCTAAACTACGGTAATTCAGATTCGGAACTTTTGAATTCCTCAAAGACAGGATGAAGGACCAGAAGGGGAATCTCACTTCGACCGGCAAACTTGCGTGTGGTCTTGGAGCGGGTCTGGCCGAAGCGATCGCTGTGGTGACACCAATGGAGACCGTGAAGGTGAAGTTCATCCACGATCAGACCTCGGCGAGCCCCAAATACAGGGGCTTTGTGCATGGAGTTGGTACGATCATCAAGACCGACGGATTCAGGGTATGTCGATTGAGTGAAATTTTGAATTTTTAACCTTTTTTGGGGTGTTTTTAGTTGCTTTTGAGTTTCTTTAAGCCACAAAACGTTGATTAAGATCAGTCTTTGTTCATAAATCATGGCAAGATAGCGCTCAAACTACGGTATCCGTTTGCAGGGCCTCTACCAAGGACTAACCGCCACAATGGCCAAACAAGGCAGCAACCAGGCGATCCGCTTCTTTGTCATGGAAACCCTCAAAGATTGGTATCGCGGCGGCGACAACAGCGTAGTCATCAGCACACCCATTGTCGGCTTGTTCGGCGCATTCGCCGGCGCATGCTCCGTGTACGGTAACACTCCGATCGACGTGGTGAAGACGCGCATGCAGGGTCTCGAAGCGAGCAAGTACAAGAACACCATCGATTGCGCTGTGCAGATCTGGAAGAAAGAGGGATTCTTCGCGTAAGTGACACCTCGTTTTGAGGCTAGGTTATACTACGGTATCTGTCTTTTAGCTTCTACAAGGGTACGGTACCCCGTTTGAGTCGAGTGTGTCTCGACGTCGGAATCACGTTTATGATCTACGATAAGGTCACGGAATTGCTGAACAAATGGTTGGGCTAGAGGAGAGAGCGCGCAAGAGTGAGATTAGAGAATTCCAGTAGATGTCAGATGTTCGTCCTATGTAAGCAATAAGCTAATTTTTGCGATAATTATTAAGTGAATGAGTGTATTCGTCGCTGGAAACGACGGAGATTGAGTAATAAATTATTTATTGAAGGGTGGTTTAGGCTACAGTACGCCCACACAGAGTGGTGGATACTCGCTTGCATTCTGCTTTCAGTACCAGAAACCCTGGATATACGCCGTATCTTTCGCGACTTTCACGCTCAATGCTGTCAGCACGAAACTCAGGCGACAGAATGACGAATTGACGAACAGTGGAAGAACGTGCAGTTGTAAAATTGACGGCAGGATGGATTAGACCGTTTTCTCCGCTGTTTCAAGGCAAATCTACAGAACCGCCACATCGCCTTAGGTAGAGGTCACGGAACACGGAACGCAACGCAGATTTTCGCAGAACTGCGAAAAGTCGCGGCAGAAATCGGAATAGAACAGTTTCTCAATGTCGTCCCGCCACGAAAACCCTAGATGAGCAGTTCAAGCACCGACCGCCAAGGAAGCTGAAGACGCCGGACGCCATGTCCTGAATCGGAGAATCCGCAGTGAAGACGATCAAGGAGCAGAGGAAGAGCGCCATCTGGCTGGCACTGGCCAACGCTGCCAACCAAGTCGTCAATTTTGACGAAAACGCTGTAAACGAAGCGCGGAAACACGGCGAAGAGGCGATAAATTAAGCCAAGTAGACCTTTGGTTCCAACGTGGTCGGCACATTCCACGATTTGAAAGGTCAGGTGAAGGGCGCGTTCAACAGAGCCACCGGATTCTTTAATAACGCCACCAACGCGGTCCAGTTTCCCGAGACTACTGGCCTGCGTGCGAACGTTGCTACCATATCGTTCTGTATCGGTCGGCACACTGACAACCCACATTCGATTTGGTTTTTGGTTACAGTAGCCCTCGTGCACGCGTGCATTGGCCCTCAGCACTAGAAACTCTGGATATCGGCTGTTTTTTTCGCTATTTTACGTTTATTGCGTGTTCCTCGGCACCACATTACACCACAATACCTTAGCCAGAATGAACGAATTTGTAGAGCTTGGGAAAATGCTTTATTAAAGAAGAAATGTGTCAGAAACACCCAGCGCGTCAGCTGTTCTCGCTTAGAGTATCAACGCATCATGAATTCTCGTATTTCTGCTTTTTCTCGCAACGCATTTTGGATTTTTCGATCAAGCATTGCATTTTCTTGTCTGGCTCGATCGATTTTCGCTTGTAATTCTGGAGTAATCCACAGGAGCACACAGGAGCAGCCTCGTCCTCGTCGCTGTGGCTGTTGTCGTCCTCTGGTTGTGCGGACAGTTCTTGAGCAGCGGAAGACACGTTGTGGCACGTCTTTCTGCGTTTCTTCTCCTCAACGGCGCATCCGTGCAAGTTCTTGGAGCTGGCCTTTTCAGTAATCTAGCTTCCTTGCTGACACCTTCAAGAGCGGTTCCTTCACGCGAGAGCACTGTCTTGACGTAATGCTTCCATCCTTCTATATCCGCTGGGGCTTCTGCTTCTCTAAGCAGCTTCAACACAATGCCACGGTGTCGTTTCGTCTGCGCGAAGGTGAGACAATGCCCTGTGAGTGGCGATCTCTTGAACCCGCTCATTGCGTTGTCCTTTAGCTGAGGGCACAGGAGCTGCCAAAAGCCGTTTGAAGTCGGCTTCATTCGATTGTTGCCATTTCTGCGGTTCAACTCGTGCAGCAGCTCCATCGCTGGTGCGACAAAGTCGCGAATTGTTTCGTCGGTGAACGCGTCGTCCAAATAGCCCATCGTCGATCTGGAGATGCACGGAATTATGTTGTTTTCCGAGTCGGCGGACTGGAACGCGTTCCAGAGTTCCACGCGCTGATTGCGAGTGGCGTTGTTGCGGCGCATTGGGTAGGCGAGCAACAACTGCTCCCAGACCTCAGCGATCGTCCATGGTTGTTCCGACTTTCGAGCTTCTTTCTGCGCTTGCTGAGAGCCACCGATCACGTAGAGGCGCTGTACTGTCGTTAGCTTCCTGTAGACTCCGCAAGTGAGGAAAGTCTCCTTTCTGAGGTCGTGGGGCACGGCTTCTGTGAAAGCCTCAAATCTAAGGTTTCCATTGATCACAGTGTAGGTGCCCTCGTCAGTGGTTTCCACCAGAAACGGCTCTTGAGAGAAGAATCCATGCGGAACGTTCTGTTTCAACACGTTGATTAGGTTCTGCTTGCGTTCCGGATCAATCTTCCTGGCTACCGTATCTGAGCGAATCAGTTGTCAAAGTTGATTCGCTGTTCTCCCAGAAAGCGGTCGCGAATGCGCTCCAAGAGGAGCGGTTTAGACGTCGATTTCTGCGATTGTTCTCCAGAAGGTGACATGTCGAAGGTTCTTCAGGGGCGTCCAGAGTGTTCTGTGGATTTGAGTCTATAAATCGATGCTTAAATGTGCACCAAGAGCAATGCTGTTTGACTTTGCATTGCTTTTGCGGTTGATTGGCAGTCGGTAAACACGAATTATAAATTCTAGATTCTAGACGCTTTGTACAAAAGCAAGCTCCTTTATCATGTACATGGAGAGAAGCAAAGCGAGAAAATACAAACAAGAGAGTACAAACTAGAAAATAAAACTAAACGATTTCGTACACAACACAGTTTCCATCGACAACTCATCGCTTTCTCAAGATTTCACAAGTGGTCGTCGAGAAGCCTCTCGCGCGAACACATTTCTTCAACTCCGCTGCTGTCATCTTCTCGGCCACTTTCGCGACAATCTCGAAGAACCCGTAGCGATCAGCCAACTTCAAATTCTTCGCACAACACAGTTCTTCCGAGTGAAAAAAGCAATCGCGGCATCTATCGGTGATGACGTCGCATTGGAAGTAGTCCGCCAATCTGAGAAGATACTCGATAGAGTCACCTGGAATGATGATGATGTGAACGGGCATGGAAGAGAGAGGAACGTACCATCGATGCGCACTTGAAATCTGTAAGAAGAGCGACAAAGTGAAGAAACTGCTTCAGATCGACCTCCTTCAGTTCGTACACTCCGGTGCGTTTCTCTTCGAAATTGCTGTTGAAGAACGCCTTGAAAAAGTGAGAATTGGTGCTGAGGACCTGAAATTCAAGCTTCATATGAGTGGAATGGACATAGAAGTGAACAAACCGATTTCGAGACCAAAGTGTCTCTTCTCCACTTTGACCTGCGCTGCATCATCGGATGACTCGATCATCGCGTTGTTACGATCGGCAAGATCGATCATTTGCACCTGCAAACAGAAAGCTACAAAGACATGAAGCAATACCCAAGTGTACCCAAAAACATTCAACTGGACGTCCATGCTGAAAATGACTTTTGATTTTTCGATACCAATTTCGGCTTCCAATTACGAAAATCGGTTTTTTCGGGTGACAGATCGCTAAATCAATATCCACAGGCGTTGAGCGCACATGGCGGAAATCGTACGACTTTGACAACTAAACAATAAACAACTTCTTTCGTAAAGCTAACAAAACGTGTAGACTCACCAGTTTTGAATACTGAGCATTTGATCGTGCAGCAAATGCCACGAACTTCGCGACTGCTTCACAATTCCAAATCATAGCCCTCCTTTCGTAGTCAGGGGTGCAGTGGACCTTTGTGTCTTCAATTTCAAAACCCCAAACGCCATTGCGTTTAACGCTGCTGTAGAATCCACTGATGTACCTGCGACAAGAAATACAGAGAAATAAAGAATAACACAACGATCATACCACTCGAACCCGGCAAGCTCCACTTTTCTAGTAACAAACTCGGTCTGATCCTTCCTGTACCGCAAGCGCACATTAATCGTTGCTTTTTCGGTCATTTTCAACCTGAAATGGGACAATAAAGGACACGTGTATAAGCTTCAACAAACCCACAAAAAAACGATATAAGCTCTGATTTGAAACACAGCACTCCACCAACCTGCCAACGCACCGAAGAGTAGTTTAATCAGACAAATACATGATGAGAAAATGGACAAAACAAATAACAAGGATACAGAGAACGACTCCTTCACACCCATTCAAATACAAACTAGAAAAAAGATTAAACCTAAACGATTGCAACCCATCGGTTCATCGCTTCCCCATGATTTCAATAGTGGTCGTCGAAAAGCATAACGCGCGAACACATTTCTTCAACTCCGCCGCTGTCATCTTCTCGACCATTTTCGCGACAATCTCAAAGAACCCGTAGCGATCAGCCAACGCCAAATTCTTTGAACAACACAGTTCTTCGGAATTAAGGAAACAATCGCGGCATCGATTGGTGATAACGTCGCATTGGAAGTAGTCGGCCAATATGAGAAGATACTCGATAGAGTCACCTTAAACGATGATGTAAGCTGGCATGAAGAGATAGAGAAGAGAACCTACCGTCGATGCGCACTCGCAGTCCGTAGAGAAGAGCGACAAAGTGAAGAAACTGCTTCAGATCGATCTCCTTCAGTTCGTACACTCCGGTGCGTTTCTCTTCGAAATTGCTGTTGAAGAACGCCTTGAAATAGTGAGAATTGGCGCTGAGGACCTGAAATTCAAGCTTCATATGAGTGGAATGGACATAGAAGTGAACAAACCGATTTCGAGACCCAAAGTGTCTCTCCCTCCACTTTGACCTGCGCTGCATCATCGGATGACTCGATCATCGCGTTGTTACGATCGGCAAGATCGATCATTTTGTGGCTGCAATCAGTAAATTTTAAAGAAGTAAAGCAATACTATGCAAGCGTACCTAAAAACGTTCAACTGGATGTGCATGCTGAATAAAGACATTGGATTTCTCGAGTTCCAGAAACGAAATTCTGTTCTTTCGTGTGCCAAATCGCGAAATTCAATATTCACAGTCCTTGAGCGCAAATGGCGGAAATCGTACGACTTTGACAACTAAAAAATCAATAACTGGTCTGGTTAAACTAAGACTTGTAGGACTCACCAGTTTTGAACACTGCATACTTGGCTTTGACGCAATTGCCACGAACTTCGCAACTGCTTCACAATTCCAAATCAAGGTCTTCGTTTCGTCGATGCGCGTACAGTGGACTTTCGTCTTTTTAATTGCAAAACTGCAAACACCATCGTGTTTTGCGCTGCTGTACAATCCACTGATGTACCTGCAACAAGAAAGACAGAGAAATAAGGAATAGCAAGACGATCATACCACTCAAACCCGGCAAGTTCCACTTTTTCCGTAACGAAATCTTTCGGACGCTTCGAGTACGGTAATTGCAGCTTAATCGTTGCTTTTTCGTCCATTTTCGACCTGAAATAGGGCAATAAGGAATATGCGTATAAACGCTTCAACACGCTGAATACCCACTAAACACGATATAAACACAGAGAGAACGACCCGTTCACACCCATTCACGACGACCAGTTGCCACCGGCAACTGTACGAAATCGTCCAATCGCTTTCTCAAGATTTCATAAATGGGCGCAGCAAACCCTGTCGCGATAAGACAATTCTTCAATTCCGCCGCTGTCATCTTCTCGGCCACTTTCGCGACAATCTCGAAGAATCCGTAGCGACCAGCCAAAGCCAAATTCTTTGAACACCACAGTTCTTCCGAATGAAAGGAACAATCGCGGCATCGATCGGTAATGAATGATTACAAGTACGAGTAGTAAGCACAATCATACTAACATAGGATGCCCACCAAGGATGCTAGAATTGCTGACCAATATTCTGCAGCTGCACCACTCGGCACCTGAACGATCGTGTCGGAAAAGTGACAAGAGAACGCGGCGAATTCAAATCGTCACCGCAAGAGATCCACGCGAAAAGAAGAATGAAAGCACTTGAGGCGGAGCTTTTAAAGCGTCATTAATGGGATTCACTACAGTAAGCAAACAGAAGGCAAGGCTACCTCATCCACGGAACAAACGCCCCAAACAACAATTTAATCAAGAACAAACATGATGAGAAAGTGGACAAAACCAACGAAAATGACAAAGATGACAAGAGCAAAGAGAACGACTACCATTCACAAGGTTCAGGTCCGAAAAGATCAGAAATATCAGGTTCACAATCACTATATGAGTAAGAGGGAGCATAACGCCTAAATTGAGAGACGCGACCACCAAAATCAGTTCCTCGAAACGGTACAGGGGGCGCAGTGTTGGTGGTCACAGGGAGCGTAGTCTTGTTGGTGGGCACAGGGAGCGTAGTGTTGTTGGTGGGTACAGGAGGCGCAAACCCGACAAACTCATCCAAACGTTTGAAGAGGAGTTCCGTAGTGGGCAACGAAAAACCACACGAAGCAGCGCAGTTCTTCAAATCCGCAGCGCCCATCGTTTGCACCAGCTTAAAGACGACATCGAAAAATCCGTAGCGATCGGCGAGCTCCAGCTTCTTTTGAGAAGGAAAGGCCTCATTTTGATACAGGAAGTCGCGGCATTGATTGGTGACGAGGTCGCACTGGAAGTTGTCCGCCATTTTTAGAAGATATTCGACTGATTTAGCTGAACAAATCATTGAAATTAGGCCGTATAGAACGATCACATACAATCGATGCGTGCTGGCAACCCGTAGATAATGGAAATGAAGTGCAGAAATTCCTCCAAGACGAATTTGTTGAACTCGTAGAGTCCTGCGATCTTCTCCTTAGAATCTCCAATGAAGTGAGCCTTGAAGAAGGGCGAACGACATCCGAAGATCTGAAACAAGCCGCGTTGCACATGCGCCTCGATGGAAAGAGGAACAAACCGATTTCGAGAGCCACAACGTCTCTCCTTCGACGGTGACCTGAGCTGCGTCGTCCGAAGACTGGATCATTTTGTTGTCGGGGACGGAGAGGTCGATCAGATCATGACTGAAAACAAGGTACTCAATACAATCGACCGAAGATATCGCGCACCTTAGAACGTTTATGTTGACAACTGCTTTAAACGTATACCCGCCGGACCTTACAATATAGCCGCCCAACTCAGCATCAATAAATGAAGAGTTCGAACAACGGGGATTAAAGGATTGCAACCACTGAAACATGGAACGATGAATTTCAGCAAACGAACACTCACAACTCACATGTTTAGAACGTTTCAATGAGGTTTGAAACCTCTCTGCAGTCATCATGATTTGTCCATAGGCCTCACAGTTCCAGATGGAAGTGTTCTTTCCGCCAACAGGAGTACAATGGATGGAGATGCTTCTGATACTTCCAGTCTTCGCTTGCCCAGTAACGTGCCTGAACAAAGATTTGGTAATTAATTGGCTAAGTAAACGTACCACTCGAATCCGGCAAGTTCGATTTTCTCCGACGTGAGATCAGTCCACTTTAGACGATTTGTGCTGTTTCCAAGCTTCAACGGAATCGTCGCCTTTGCAGCCATTTTCGATCTGAAACGTTTCGAAAATTCAAAAAACTGACAACAATGGAACGCGCCATCACGTTGTGGTCAAGTCGACATCGAAAGAACTTTTTTAAAAAAAGAGACGCGCGCTGAACGTAAACAAAATCACTTGGAGCGCAGCATTTGGCACAGCCTGCATCATCACAATCATTCGCTGTAGGACCGTTAACAAAAGCGCGACTTCAAAGGGTTGCATCGTGGCCAGATCAACCACGAGACAAGATTGTTGAATCGGACAATTCTTCTGAACGTCATCGCTTTGAGACGTAGATCGAACAATTCCAGAACAGTGCCATGTTGACATGAGGAGATGACAATCGCAGACCGTCACAAAGGTGGCCAGATCGAACAATTCCAGCATCGTTTCATTCAAATCTCGCTTTAAACAACGTAGAAAGTCAACAAGAAACAAACAAAAAAGATAAACGAGAGGCGAGCAGACCGTCCTTCTACACCTTGAGAAGGTTGAGGAGTCGCTTGGTCACGCACTGCTGAGTAAAAGAATTAAGATCGCGTCCGCCATTGTCCTCCATGAAAATCTTCAGCTGCTGCGCACTCATCTGCTCAATCACATCGGATACCAAACTGAAAAACCCATAGCGTTGCATAAGGTTCAGCCTCTCTTCGAGTGAAATTCTATTAGTTTGACGGAGGAAACTGCGACAGCGGTTAATGACAAGGTCACATTGGAAATAGTCCGCCAATTCGAGGATAAAGGTCATCGAAGCGTCTAACAAGAGTTGTGCAAAATAAAACAAGAAAACATGAATCAACACACCTTCAAATTCAATATGCGTTCCGTAAATGAGCGAAACGAAGTACATAAATTGTCCCAACTTGATTTCCTTTAACTCGTATACCCCAGTCAGCTTCTCCTTGAAATCGCTGTTGAACAACGCCTTGAAAAAGGGAGAATGGACGCCGAGGAGCTGAAATAGAGCATTGGGCGAATATTTTCACAACACAAAGCAAACCGATTTCGACAACCAAAGTTTCGTTCCTTCAACATCGACTGGTGCAGCGTCGTCCGCAGAGAGGATCATGCTGTTGTTGGGATTTGAGAGATCAACCAGCGTGTGGCTATATATATGAAATCTGTAAAATCACAACAGCAAAGTCACTCACTTTGTGACCTCCAAGTGCACTTCTACTTTGAAATAGCTCTTTTGCAATTCATCCTCACGTTCCGTGAAGATGACGTTGGTGTGCCTTGGAAAATTCCAGAAAGCTTTCAATTTCAAATCCGCGCTATTCTGTAGATACCGGAAATCAAAACGCTCGACCACTAAAACATGAAGTCACAATTTCAAGTGCTAAAAAGCAGAACTCACGAGTTGAGAGCGCTGCGTCACAGGAAATGAAGCATAAGCCACGATTTGTCCGCAGGCTTCACAATTCCAAATAGAGGTCGCCGAGTTGGTGCAATGGATCTGCGTTTTGCTTAGACTGATGGTTGTAGAACTATCCGCGGTATTCTCCAGTGACATGCCTAAACTGTGTGAGGAACTAGTTGAAAATATCAGGTCGTATTCATACCACGTAAACCCAGCAAGTTCTACTCGTTCCGATCCGAATTGTTTCCACTCCTCGTCGTCGTCGTGCGGAAGATGCAGTTGAATCGTCGCTTTTGCAGTCATCTTCGAACTGAAATCAGAACTAATGTAGGAATGAACGTTCATTCGCGAAGCGGTTAAATATCAGCAAAGAGAACACAGCAAACGCGAATACCCTAAAAAAAATTCCCTCAAAGCGCAAATAGCGAACATAGCAGAAGATCAGATATAGTCAAAGTCACCGCTTGGGGTTGGGCTCCCGATTGGACGTAAATGTCAGACGTTCAGACCGTCAGTTGAAAATACGAGTTTCCGCTTCGCCCCACTGCGTGGGTCTACACGGAAAACCTTATTTCGTCTTCGCGTAGACCAACTACGCTCTCTCTCGCCTACTACAACCCCTACTACCCTAGTAGGAATACTTTATTAAGTTCAATTTTCAAGGCAACAATGTTATAGAAACATAATAACAACAAACCACTCCGGGTGGTATCACAACTTAACATTAATCTCAGTGGGGATATTACTAGTAACACGTCCACAGTGTCATTTCTTCACGCTTCATACCAAATCCATCAGCGATGACGTCACCGGCACGGTTTCCTTGGAGACCTCAATGTACGCGTCGAGCGTCTTCTGGGATGACCATCGGCCATGCCGCATGATCTCGTCGATTGATGCTCCCTGAGTCCACGAAGCAGTAGCCGCTCCACCGCGGAAGCTGTGTAGCGTCAGCTCCGGTCGAAGAGTGAGCGTCTTCGCGATCCTTTTCCATTCCGCCCTGGCCACATCGTATGACATTGACTTCTTCACGTCGTTGAGGTTATGGAAAACAAACTCAGACCGCGGCTGACTTGCTAACCACTTTCGCAGTAGTTGTACCGCACACTGTCCTGAAGAGGAGCGCTGAACGATAACAGTGCGCTCTGCACCTTCTTTGTTCGTTTTATCTTTAGAGATCAACAGCCTCATTCCGGCTTCATTAAACTGCACCTGGTTGCGAAGTAGCTGTAACCCTTCCGATGGACGGAGGCAACCGGCGAACAGTAAGACCACGTAGACGACAATCCGTTGATCCTTCAGATCCTCGGGGCGCCATTCTAGTATTCGTCGCATCTCATCCACGGATAGCTTGGCGCGATGAACGGTAGCAGGAGCGGTACGGCGAATGCCTTCCAAGAACGTAGCAACCCATGTAGAACTGCTCTGCCCGGCACCGGGTTGGAATTTGTAAAACCACTTCAGCCCGGCCGACGCTTGGATCACCGACGCCGGGGATCGAGTCGAAATGTACTGCGCAGCTAGGAATCCCAACATTTCTGCTTCCAAAGGCGGTTTCTCATTGTTCTTCCTCCACTTCAGGAACTTTTCCGCCGTGAGCTCGTAGCGGCGCCTTGTAGACTTCTCCCTGGATGCCCGCAGCACTGTGAGCAGGTTATCCGTCACTAGATCGGTAGTGAATGGTCGAACCGCCTCGATAATCTGATCGAATGGCTCTAAATAGAACTTTTAAACCTGCCTCTGGGTGGGTCGGTGGGAACAATCCCCAAACACTAACTAATCGAATATTGCCAGTAGAACTTAGCAAAGCAAGATGGAGAAAACCCCCGTTCGGTTTTCTCTATCACATCACATTTTCGAAAACCGAACTTTCGACTTATCTACTGTATTTCGCAACTCTTCGTTGCGAGACCGTAGTTGCTCTCGAGCGCTACGACGAAAACGCCATTTCCGCTTCGCCCCACTGCGTGGGTCTACACGGAAAACCTTATTTCGTCTTCGCGTAGACCAACTACGCTCTCTCTCGCCTACTACAACCCCTACTACCCTAGTAGGAATACTTTATTAAGTTCAATTTTCAAGGCAAGAGAACTAAAGCGCGCAATCTACGAGCAGGAAGAAAAAATCGAACGAGGACGGGCTCTCATTGAAGACCGATTGCTCGTAAGTAGATGGAAGAAATATGTTAGTACCGCTGCTGACGCAAAGATGATCCTTGACAAACTCCGCCCATGTATTCCCTGCCCATACTGACGGAAAAAACATGTGAGACGGCCACCATGGCACTCCCAGAATGGCCCTCCCTCTGGATCGCCTAAGTTGGAGCACTGCAAGTGGGATCAAATTCGGGGGCGGCACAGCCCACACAAACTCATCGTTCCACGCGGAAGCGAACGCGTCTATTCCTTCCGTCCCGACATCAGCGTACCGAGAAAGAAACCGCGGGCAGCGCGCGTTTCTGCTATTCGCAAACACATCTAACGTGGGAACACCCCATCGGTCGCAGCACAGTGCAAAAAACTCCGGCCTTATCCCCCAGTCGTCTCGGTCCAACAGTCGACTTGCTTCATCCGCAAGGACGTTTTCCTCTCGGGGAACCCAGACAGGTCGTATCTCCGCTCTTAATGATTCCGCGAGCTCGAATATTCTTACTGCAAGCAGCTGCAAGTTTGCCTTCGGGCTCCCCTTCTGAATGATGCTAACAGCTCCTAGGTTATCGATTTGTACGACTACCTGCGCGTCCCGCAAACAATCGGCAAATGCCTCCAAGCCAAAAAGGACCGCCGCCACTTCTCGATACGTACTAGATTCTCTGCGCTCGTATTCGGAAAAATTTATCGATGTCCGTGACAAGGATCCGTCTGGTCTCCATAGGACTGCTCCCGCGCCCGTTCCTGATGCATCCGTGGCGAGTCGTTTAGAGCACGCTGCCACCTGAAAGGAGCGCCAATTTCGTTCCCGCGCGTTGTGCTGCCACCATACAAGGTCGGCCCTCTCTGTCACAGAAAGCATGCAACCCGTGTGCTTAGATAATCCGTCCATCATTTGGATTGTCGCATGAATACTGCGAGCTTTCAGCTGCACCGCTGGTCCGAATACGTACTTAATCGATGCTAGCACCCCGGTCAGCTGCATACGGTCGAGCTTTGTAGGCGCCGTCGTCGTCAACATTAGCTCGATTTTTGCGAGAAGCCGACTTATGCGTTTATCGCTTATGCTCACTCCAAAACGCTGCAGGTCTATATCGCATCCCAGCCACGTCAATTGTTGAACGGGAGCCCATGTGCACTTCGCGTCCGCTGTGACTATTCCCGCGTCTCGCAAATCGGTTCGTACTCTTCTAACATACTGTTCGCATTTCTCGAAAGACGGACCAAAGATTAACCCGTCGTCCAGATACAAAGCGCAAGCTATCCCATCCATGCGCCAAAATTCGAGCAATGGTCTGAAAATCTTGGTAAACACCATGGGAGCCGACGATAGGCCGAACGGGAGCACGTTGAACACGTAATATTGGTCCTGCCACCATACGCCTAGAAATTCCCGGTCCGCCTGCCTGATCTCCACGTGATGGTAACCGCTACGCATATCAAACGAAGCCATAAAACCCCCTTGCGGCAGTAGCGGCGCGATCGTCTCTAAGCGCTCAAACGCTATAAACTTCTTCTCGAGGAATTGGTTCAGCCACCTCAAGTTGACAATCAAGCGCAATTTTCCCGAGTTATCGTTGCGAACGACGGATAGCGGACTAACTACACGCGGTTTACCCGCTACTCCACTTATTGCCCCGCTTAAGCATAACGCATTTATCTCTTCAGTGACAAACCGTACTTCCCTCAAGGTGGAATGCGCGTTGGGTTTTTGGAACCCCGCTATCACGATTCCCTGACGAAACGGCAACGCATATCCTTCTCTTATGACCGATATAATCCATGGCGCAGCCCGTAGTCCTTCCCAGAACGTTAAATGCAAACGTAACGTACCGATAATCATGCGCTCCTCGCGCTCTTCAGTGTCGTCCCTGCTGGATCTGGTGACATTGTTTGGCGTAGTGACCGTAGCCTTTACAGCTATAGCAGTGCGGCGGCCCTCCCAGTTTCTGATATCTCTGCTGAGGTTGCGCAGATCCGTAACCACCGTTGAGTTGCTGCTCCAAACGAGCGACCTGCTGGGTGAGTTGGTACACCGTTCCGGACTGGTTGAAATTATACGCGGCAGCCGCTCGTCCTCCAGCGCCACCGCTGCTCCGAAAGGGCCGCTTCCTAATCGGACCCGTGGAGAGCCCGACTGAACGGCCTCGGGATGCTTCTATCTCGGTAAACTTCAATAAAGCTTCGGACACGCATTCCGCGAAAGAAACGTCGGGCTTGGCCGCGGCGTAATTATCAAAGAAGGAGAAGAAATCGGGGTTGGCGTCTCCTTTGCGCAGCAATACGTTTCTCGCCTTCATCTCGGCGACCACCGCAGTGATGACTGGCGATGGCTCTTCTTGGCTCAATTGCGCAATCCAACGCGAGTTGAGCTGTTGCTGCACCTCGAGCCTTGCGCTCTTCAGCGGCTTTTCCGGCGCGACTACCATTGGACGGCTCTCCAGTTTCTGCGCGATGGCCTCAAGCTTGATTGCGATCGCTGCCATATCGCCTGGGTTGGTGGCCGACGAACTGACCTCGCCCTCTTGGCTTACACCGGTATCATGCATTCTGCAAAGAAATGAATAGGTTGCGAACGCTACTCGACACCTCACCTCGATGGATACTTCGCTTGCTTCTAGAATCCAAATGCTCGCAAGCAGAAAGTTGTCCGCGCAGAGAGGATCTCTGAAATTAACTGACGTTAAGATCGTAGCCACTTATGACAAACGCGCACACGCCGTCCGAACGCAATCCCGGTTTTCCCGTAAATGCAGGAAACTTCGACTGCTGCTTAGTAATGCCCTCGAGGCTGCCCGAGACGTAGTCGATCGGGTTAATCAGGAGTTTAATCGACTGATTCTGGCAGGAGCGACGTCGACTGCCTAATAAATCCACTTTCCGCAATCACTCCGTACACAAATAACACTTACTCCGTGAACAAACAATCCCCAAACACTAACTAATCGAATATTGCCAGTAGAACTTAGCAAAGCAAGATGGAGAAAACCCCCGTTCGGTTTTCTCTATCACATCACATTTTCGAAAACCGAACTTTCGACTTATCTACTGTATTTCGCAACTCTTCGTTGCGAGACCGTAGTTGCTCTCGAGCGCTACGACGAAAACGCCATATTTATTAGTCGAAGTATCTCTTCAAACTGAAAAACCAGAATTCTTTTCGGTCAAGACGCATTTCGGTCCAAGAGCACCCCGAAATGTGCAGAATTAAATGCCGTATGATCAAATGATCGAACCAGCGAGCTTCACCCCACAACAATAGGAAAAACGTTTAACCAACTACAATACGAAACAT
>MQUG01004023.1:0-10200 GCA_007213375.1 Steinernema feltiae | reverse complement strand
CCGACTTGGCGCCAGGACAATCTAAGTTCGTAGTGCAAAATCTAGTGAATTTTTTGTGAACCCTGCGGCAGCTCCTAGGCCTAAGCATGCACTTAGTACGAAGCCCTAAGATTGTTCGGCGCCAAGTCGTTCGGCTTCCCAACTTATCGGTTAACAGTTTACGGTTATCTTTACGGTAAATGTCTGGCGCGCATCTGTCTGACCACCCTTCGTTATCTTTAATCGCTTTACTTTATTTGCCCCACTCGGGCACCATTATCTGCAACGGTAGTTCACCAGTGGGGCACAATTACAATATGCGATTACACAATGTTGGCGCGTGTGCACTTTGTACTCAAGTCACCAGTCACATCACAAGCAACAGTCGATCGAGGCGGCGGTACTCGTTGTGTTTGTCAAGAAGCCGAGCGATAAGCCGCGCATCTCTTTACGCTTCTCTCTTTAATCGCAGACAATTTTAGAGGCCGCTCATGCGAGCGTTCTTCATCCGACTTCTCTCGCCGCAAAATGATCTTTGACATTTGTCCCGACTATTTGAGGTATTAGCGGTTCTGAGCCGAACATGATTTTTTTGTGCTTTTTTTCAGCCAAATCCATACGTCAACGGGTCGTGGGCAATTCCAGAAGCGACAGAATGTTTGCAGCAGACCGGTTTTCGTCTTATTCCGGGTCTATTCCTGCTGCTCACCACGCCGATTCTCCTCTACAGGTCTCGATTTGGCGTTGAAACACGAGGACCGAACCAGCTAAGCTCGTTGATTTACGTAAAATTGGTAAATTACCCATTTTAGCGTACAAAGTGCTTGAATTTTCATTTCTAGGCTCTGTCTTTCTTGCTTCTCCTCAATGGAATCACCCTGGCCATTGCTGATGCCCTATCTGGTGCGGTCCCAATCGTCTATCCTCTCTTTTTCCTCTGCGTTCTGATTCTCGCCTTCAGTCTTACTTTGGTCTGCAAGACAAATGGCGTCTACTCTTCGGGAGTCCTTTTTGTTTATTCGGTCCTTTTGGCGCTTTTCTCTCTGCCCGAATTCCGCTATCGATTGGAGAGGATCATCTATGAAGGACCGGTAGAGTTGAATCTATCTTTGAAGATTTTACGACAAAAATTGCAGGTCGATGGCGCCAGATTCTATTTTACCGTATTCTTCTTTCCGCTTGCGTTCGTTCAAGCGGTGCTGCAGTGCTTCTCCGACTACAGATGGACTCTTCTCAGAGATGTACGGTATTTTCGTGTGAAAATAAGACCTGATAACTCTGTGTTCTATCGAACAACCGATAAGCGTTCGTGGCGTCAGAAGGTCTTAAAAATGCCCAAAAGTATCAGATTTTTATAAGAACCGACTTTGAGCAATGAAGGTCTACGGTTTGTCGTTTTTCAGCCAAAACGCTCGCCTGAACTGAAGAGCTCCTTCCTCAGTCAGCAGCTCTACAGCTGGTGCTCAGAACTCATCGTCCGCGGCTACAAAGCACCGCTCACCCTAGACGACGTCTATCACATCAACGACAAGGACACGTGCACGAATGTACTTCGAGAGTTTACGCGTCACTATGAGAGAGATTCGCCACAATCGAGCCGATCGGAAGGAGAATACGAGCGCCTGGTTTCTGGAAACGATGACCACAAGCGCAAGGAGAAGTCGTTCTTTATCCCTCTCGTCCGCGCGCACAAATTTGAGATTTTCACGCTTTCTCTTACTGTATTCGGCGAGTTGTCCACGCTGCTAGTGCCGATTTTCCTCGGAAATTTGATCGAATTCACTGGAAACATGGATATTCCGGCTTGGCAAGGCCTCGCCTGGGCGATTTTGCTCTTTGTCGCTTTGGAGACGTTCTCTCTGGTAGTAAATCTCGTCTTTCATGGTTTAATTGACAATTTTAGATAATTAGAGTCTTCTTCTACCGTATGCACTTGATTCAAATGAACATCTCTTCAACGCTGATCTCTCTGGTCTACCAGAAGGCGCTGCGGCTGTCAAACGAAGCCAGACGAGGTCGCACAGTCGGTGAAATCGTGAATTTGATGTCAGTGGACGTGGACAACATCAAGGAGCTCTTTGAGTCGATGAACATCATTTGCACACCGCTTACCGTATGCCTGACAGCATCAGCTACCGTAATCTGGGCTTCTTGCAGCTCTCTATTTGCCTCTACATGCTCTACAATCTGCTCGGCGTTGCCGCCTTTGTTGGATTCGGCGTTCTCCTCGTTCTCACCGCGCCGTCGTCCTATTTCTCTTCGAAATTCTCGCAAATCTACGAAGACGACCGCATGGAGACGCGTGACGAGCGAATCAAGATGACAAACGAGATCCTCAACGGCATGAAAGCGGTGAAGATGTACACGTGGGAGGACAGCGTGAAGCTGATTGTTGAGAAGCTCCGAGATAGGGAGTTGGGGTTGATGGCTAAAATCGCCTATTTGACCGCATTCCTGCACTCCTGCTATGGCTGCATTCATCTTTTCGTAAGCCACCGCTGTAAGAAGGATATAGAAGGGTGATTTAGGTTACCGGCTCAGCGTTTGCCGCCTACGTCCTAATGGACCCGGCAGCACAACGTCCTCACTCCGCAGGTCGCGTTCGTGGCGCTATCGCTCTTCGATATCATCTACAGCCCAGTCAAGGAGCTGCCGTTTGTGTTCAGCGGCGTCATTAGATTCGTTATTTCGCACAAGCGGATGAAGTCGTTCCTGAACGAGGAGGAACTCGTAAACTACATCGATCCTTCAACCGATCCAGGTGAGTCAAACTGTCCTTAACGTGGCTGCTCAATTGAAGCGTTCTTAAGAAGGAATTGTCTCGGTCAATCACGCCTCGTTCTACTGGGAAAAAGGCGCCCGAATGACCCTCCGCGATATCACTTTGGCCGTTAAGACCGGCGAATTGGTGGCGGTGGTAGGAGAGGTCGGCTGCGGAAAGAGTTCGCTGATCGCGGCGCTTCTGGGCGAAATGACGATGGAAACGGGCGCGGTCAACGTGGACGGATCGGTTGCTTACGTTTCGCAGCAGGCGTGGATCCAGAATGACACCCTGAAGAACAACGTCCTCTTTGGAACGCCGCTTAACGAGCGCCACTACAATCAGGTCATCGAATCGTGTGCGCTGAAACCGGATTTGGAGATGTTGGCAGCGGGTGATGCAACGGAAATAGGCGAAAGAGTAGATTTCGGCTTCTTTTTGTGCAAATTTTGCAAATCTTCCATATTAGGGCATCAATCTCAGCGGCGGACAGAAGCAGAGAGTCAGCTTGGCCCGGGCGGTATACTCGCAGAAGGACATCTACCTCCTTGACGATCCCCTTTCCGCCGTAGACGCCCACGTTGGCAAACACCTGTTCGACAATGTGATTTCTTCGGAAAGTGGCATTTTGAAGGACAAAACGAGGATTTTGGTCACTCACGGCGTGCATTTCCTGAAACACTGTGATCGGGTCATCGTTCTCAAGGGTAAGTGTCGCACTGATTTTGACTACAATGACTATTCGCGATGTGCGTGGTCATAATGACCTTCCTAGGCCATAGAAATTAGAAAAAAAGGCGAATCTGAGCGTAAATACTCGTAGCAAATGGTTATCGCGCAAATTCTCAAGTTGCCACCACAAAAATCACACGTGTATCTGGGTATTAACTCTGGGATATTAACTAAGACTTCCTTTAAAATAGCTTCAAGTTCAATTATAGTTTCAAAGGTTCAAATCGAAAAACCTAAAGTGAAATGAATTATTTGATGTGTCCAAAAACAACCAAAAATGCCTACATTCCCACAATTCCGGCCCTTCCTATCAGGAGGAATTCCTATCTATTCTAGCCCAATTTTAGACGGTCAAATCAGCGAACAAGGCACCTATCAGGAGCTCATTGCTTCACGCGGGGCATTCTCCGAATTCCTGGCCGAATTTGTGCACAAAGTGATCGAACGAAAACGGACAACGTCGGAGATGTCGATTGACGCAGAGGACGAAGAGCTGAAAGAGGTGATCGCCGAGTTGGGAACTTTCCAACCGGAAATCCGCAAACGACTTGAATCGCAGATGAGCGAAGTGAGTCGATCGAGCGTGGAGCATAGATCGCAGATCGTCTCTGTTAGAGAGGCGGAAGAGGAGAACGACGGTCAGCTGATTGAGGAGGAGACATTCGAGACTGGCCAGGTATGCGTGCCTTATGCATTCCACCCCATAGATTGGCTCGTTTAGGTTGGCACGGGCGTGTACATTGGCTATTTCAACGCCGCTGGCGCTAAACTTGGAATTCTCTTCTTCTTGACCTTTATCGTCTGCGGAATTTTCCGCTTCGAAAACAACCTCTGGCTAGCGGACTGGTCTGATCGAACGGCCAAGGCCGTGGACAACGGCACATTCCCGGAGAACGTGGCAACAGATTTGAGCATCTACATTGGATTGGCCGCTGGAGAAGCGTTCTTCTATTGCTTGAGAACGGTGATCTTCGCGTTGGGAACTCTGCGCGCGAGTAAATCACTCCACGACGCTCTTCTCAAGAATGTTCTCCGGCTGCCAATGTCGTTTTTTGACACGACTCCTCTGGGACGAATTTTGAATCGATTCGGAAAGGTCTAGACCCTCACCTTCAAAATGTCATTCTTGATTTTTGCTGATTTAGGACGTGGAGTGCTCTGACGACAATCTTCCCGTCTTCCTCGACGAATCCTCGTTCTCCCTCTATGAAACTGTGCTCTCCCTCATTCTCGTCGTTCGAGGATCGTTCTACGCTGTCCCTCTCACCATCTTGATTCTTGTAATCAACAAAGTCATCGTGGTAAGAACAACATTGTCAACTCCATGTACCTACAGTAATCTACTCCTCAGACCTACTACATCCGTTCGTCCCGTCAACTGAAGCGACTTGAATCAATCACCCGATCGCCGATTTACTCGTTTTTCCAAGAATCCCTCCAGGGAGCAGTCACTATTCGTGCCTACAAGTGCGCAGATCGTTTCCTCGAAGAGTCGCAGAGAAGAACGGACCTGAACAAATCCACCTTCTACTACAATGCAATGTTCAACCAGTAGGCAGTTGATTACGTGAAAGTTACATATATTCTGTGTTTAGATGGCTCGTTGTCCGTCTGGAATTCCTTGGCGCGTTGCTTACGCTTATGGCAGCATTGGTGGCTGTGTTCTTTAGGGGTAGTTCAACGATTTCCGCCGGTATCATCGGTCTTGCCGTAACTCATTCACTGAATGTAAGCAATTCGACTTTCACAGTTTAGCGGTAGAGACGTCAAATTCAAAAGAAATGACCAAATTTTGCCATTTTTAAAACTGGCGACCCTCATTTAAGTATAATCATAATCACGAACTACATTTGAATACGTTTTTGCGATTTTAAAACAATGTCGTTCCTGGCGACCACGATGTCGTCTAGACTGAGTCAGAAAACACGACATGACAACCACTTTTACGAATCAGGACACCATGGCGCCAAGAATCACCTTGCTGTAACTTTATGCCTGATCGAAACGTGCTCAAGCTTTGTTCTTGGCTAACCATACCGTAGCTGTCTTAGGCCTAAGCTGACTGCCTTATGGTTTAGCCTAGTTACTGGCTTAACTGGCTTATAGTACAGCAACTTTTAGACGCGTTTTTAACCTGGTGCCAAAAGTACCAATGTCGCTGAGCGCCAAGTCGGTGACACCAAGTTGACACTTCTAAAATAGGCTAGCAATGATCGATTCAGCATTCAATGCGATCGTGAATCTCACTGAGTCTCTTAACTGCAGTAAAACAAGTTTCCAAATTTTAATTTCCACAAAAATGAGCTTGTGACGTGCTAAAAGCAGAATCGTTCTAGATCAGCCGCATGCTGGCTTGGACGATGCGAATGATGACCGGACTAGAGAACGACATTGTCGCCGTCGAGAGAATCAAAGAGTATTCGCATTTGCCCACAGAAGCACCAGCGGAGTCGGAACCAGGCAACAAGCCACAGCGAGAATGGCCCCAGAAAGGAGCTGTTGAATTCGTCGACTTGTCGATCAAATACCGCGAAGGCTTGGACTTGGTCTTGAAGGGAATAAACGCAAAAATCGCGCCCGGAGAGAAGATTGGAATTGTGGGAAGGACAGGAGCTGGTAAGATTTTGAGATTTGACCTAGATTGAGGCTCGGACGTTTAGGCAAAAGCTCCCTGACGTTGGCGTTGTTCCGCATCGTAGAAGCGCACTCTGGACGGATTCTCATTGACGGAAAGGACATTTCACGAATTGGCCTTAAGGAGCTGCGCTCGAAACTGACAATCGTCCCTCAGGACCCTGTGCTCTTTTCGGGCTCATTCCGCATGAATCTCGACCCGTTCGGCGAGCACAGCGACTCGCGTATTTGGGACGCGCTGCGAGTCGCCTCCCTTCACGATTTCGTCAATTCGCTCCCCGATCGCCTCGAGCACGAAGTGGCCGAAGGAGGCGAGAATCTCAGCGTTGGACAGCGGCAACTCGTTTGTCTGGCACGCGCTGTCCTCCACCGAACGCGAATCCTCGTTCTCGACGAAGCGGCCGCAGCACTGGACCTCGAAACCGACGCGTTGATCCAAGCAACCATTCGCGAGCATTTCAAGGAGTGCACAGTTCTGACGATTGCCCATCGACTGAATACCGTACTCGACAACGATCGGTTGTTGGTGCTGGATCGTGGAGAGGTGATTGAGTTTGACTCTCCGAAGAATCTGCTCGCAGACGAGGATTCGCAGTTCCATTCGATGGCCAAGGAGGCTGGATTGGTGTGATCAATCGCGGAGACGTTGTTACTTGTTACTCATTTTCATATAAATTCAAATTTTTATTTTTTCAATGGTTTTTGACAGTTGGAGTGAGAAGCGCTACTCACTTTCGATAAATCGGTCCTCCTCACGTTTTGAAGCATTCACAAGCTTTTCGAAATCGCTCGGAAGATTTTGTCCTCCTCGGAAGAGCTGAAAGTTGTCTGTGATCAGTAAAGAAGGACATAATTGAATTTCCCAAACAACAACAATTCAAAAACTGACGCAAAAACTAAAAAATTGCAGCGATTAACTTCAACCTTTTGGGAACATTTCTATCACCAACTAATTGAGGAACAATCGAGCATTGCTTCCCACGTTTGTAAATATGAGCTTTTAACTCGCAGTTTGAGTGGGAATGTCGGAGGCGACTGGGAAGCGCAACACACATCCATAAAAACGGCCATTGGATTTCTAGGAGAGTCTTTTTCCAAGTGGTCGCATGACGTTTATAACCTGTGTGCAAAAGTTGAACAAACTTTCAATTCCGGGTGGATTTGAAATCGGTTTTCACAATTTAGAGCATCGCAAAACAGAGCACTGCTGTTCTCAAACTTAATCTCCAATTTATTGAATCATCAACCAGGTTTTTATCGGTCTCGGCCGATTAGTATCAATGCACCCTCGCGTTAGTTAACCAATTGATCCTTTTAAGGTCTATTTGAGCACTCATTTGAGCGATTCTATTTCGCAGCTCTTTCACTCTTTGCGGTGAGCTCTGCAACCTCAATCTTCTAGTCCTCTGTCCCGATATCCCTTCGCTTGAAGTGCTACAATCCTCTCGCTTTTCCCACAATTCCAAAAGCTTTCCAAAATTCCAAAAAGATGGAAAACGTGCTCTGATACCTTTGTTTCTGTCTTAAAGAGTTAAATGATGACATTTGACACGATTACGCATGAAGCAATCAATCTTGCGCGTATTTTGCTCCGCGTTCCCCGACATACGGATAATACGGATGACGAAAACATCCCACTTTTAACTACTTGCCCCTTGTTTTGATCAATCCAGCGCAGCGCAAACGACTCATCTTTAGTGACTGATCCGCGAAAGTCGCTTTCACATTCAACCTGGCCGATCAACGATGAACCTGTTCACGTCGTTCATACTCTTCGGGTGCTTCTGGATCGAAGGTAATTTAGCTTCTTTTCTAGTTTTCTGCCCATTCGATCAAAGTGTTCTCTTTCTCTTTGCTCTTTGCTCTCATTACAACGCCGCAATCTTTCAGCGCGTTCGCTAATACCCGCGACGAATCAAAAGATCGAAAACGCTCGTCTCGACAACAAAACCTTCGATGCGGCGCATAAATTGCATCTTCACTGGTACATGACCTCGATCAAAGCTTTAATGGGTCAACTCGGCAAAGAGCTCTATGCGCAGCTTAATCCAGGTACTGTAGCCTCTTGCAAAAAAACGGGTCAGAAACGAGTGAACGCGTGTTTTAGAGGACCAAATCGAGTTTGCTCGTTGCCTTGATAGAATCGAAAATCAAAGAGATCTCAGTTTGGGCGCGCGCTGTCTCGTCCAAGCGCGACAGTCGCATTTTGAGAATCCTCTCAGAAAGCCGCGTTTTAAGCATAAATTTAAAGCCAAGAAAAAGTCAAAGAAAACGAAAAAACCAAAATTCATAATTCACAAATCAAAATCACTAAAAAAACTAAAAGAAATCATAAACTTAAAACTCAAAAACAAGCGGAAACGACTGAAACGAAGCGAGCATCGCTTGCTGAACGTGTTTCCTCCAAAGGCCAAAATCAAGCAACGGGACAAATGGCCCAATTTGTTGGATCCCACAAAGCCAAGCGCAATCGAGCGGGTGGCGAACCTGATAACAAGGGTAACGCAAGGCAACGAGTCGACCTATCATCCCGGCGACTGGGTGAAGACCTACTCGGAGCTGCGAAAACTGAAGAAAGCGATGGACGAGAAGAAGCAGATGCCTGGAGCGAGAGCGTTCGACTATCGTCTCTATGACCTCGTGCTCGACAGTCCAAAACCAACGAAATCGCCTCGAGAAAAGGTATTCAGGGGGAAACGCTAGTCTTAACTCTACTCTTTAGCTACAAGGAGCGACGTTTCTTGATGCCGCGCTCGACCTCGTGGAGTCATTTGGCGGCACGCACAACAAGAAACAGCGGCAAGGAGCAAATTTCCGCGTTCTGAGTCCTAGGATAGCGCCGCTCATGCCTGATAAGCTCGAATCCAAGTACAATCCGCTGTCGCCGTCAATTTTGGCGTTCTACAAAGACGAAGGCGAGGGTGGAATTGCTTCAATTCCAGATGTTAGTGCGTTTAAGACCTGCTTTCAGCTCACAAATGCTTCTTTAGGTTCTAGAGCAGACAGGAATGACCACAAAGGACCGCGACAGCGTGATGGAAATGCTGATGGAAGTGTCCGGTTCTAGAAATCACGTGAATTTGGCTCTGGACATCCTGAACAATCTGAACTTTAAAGGTTAGCAAAACCAGACCGGCACGAAATCAACTTTGTAGGCATGAAAGGCGAGATTCTCGAGGTCACCGAACGCTTGGGGTTCGGCATTTGAAATTCTGGAAAAATCATTTTTGCACTTTCAACACGACGACATCAACAAGCGAGGCTTCACGTTCATGGAACCTCGTCAGATGGAGAAGATCTACCGCGATCACGGCCATCGCAAGGCGGATGACGTCGGCTTGACCTCCAGGAGTACCGTAATCTCACTAGATCACAACGCGAGCTCAGTCTGTGGCGGAGAATCGAGCTTCTGGCCGAGAACAAGACCGAATTGGACCATCGGAGAGAGAAACGCGCATTTCAGTTGATCTCCGTCCTGGCGCCCACAATTCTCGCTCCCTACATGTTCAAATCCGATCTTCGGCTCAGCGTCATCGGACCTGTAATCCTCTCTCCAACATATTCAGTCCTCTCATTCTGAATCCTCCGTTCTAGGGCCATTCATCCTCTCTCCCGCCGTTGCAATGCCCTTCATAATCTCCACCGTACCTTCTCTCGCCTTACATTCTGACTCCCATTGTCATGGCGCCGTTCATCCTCAATCCGTACGTCCTCTCGCCCAATATTATCAATCCCTACGTCCTCAGTCCTCTCATTTTGAGTCCTTTAGTGCTTTGTCCAGACGTTCTCTCGCCTCAAACTCTTGGCGGCGCGATTCTTTCGCCAAGCGTCGCGTCTCCGCCAATCTTGACCGAAAGTTACTTGATGGCCAATGTGTTGTCACCTTCGTTCTTGTCCTAAGTAGAAACTTAATAAAGCCTAGAATAGCGGAGAATTGAAGTCAAGATTGAGCCTGGAACGATAACGACGTCAACGTTGTGAAAACGCACTTTGAACAAGTTTTTACTCGATGTCGCGCCCGCAATCCGATTTAATTCAATCTCTGTCAAATTACGGTAATTTGACGCCGGTAAACAAGTAAAGTGCAGCAGAAC
>MQUG01004022.1:0-20609 GCA_007213375.1 Steinernema feltiae | reverse complement strand
AAGAGTCTCATCACTGAAGACGATATTGACAGAATTAGCACTGCCATTCGTCTGATTGCTGACAGATGGCCAGAGGCAACTGCAATTTTCATGACTGAATGCAGGGACTCTCTTGATCAAATGTTGTCTGCCAAAGGTGATGGCATCAAGGGCGAAGAAGGTTTTTCGAAGAATAAGAAGTCGCATATTGTGGACGCTGATAAAACGATTGCCTTCACGCAGCTCAGCTCTCGTCTGGATGGAGTGACAGGAGCCGCTAACATGTTTGATTTGTCTCTTTCGCAGGCTTTGGGCACTTCCCAGAAGGCGCAGAAATTCGATTTTGCCAGCTCCAAACTTGCCAAAGTTATCCAGTTGGCAGGTTTGTCAGATCCTGTATACGCCGAAGCGTACGTGAATGTCAACCAGTATGACATCGTTCTTGATGTTCTTATTGTCAATCAAACTTCCGATACTCTGCAAAATGTGTCTCTTGAATTGTCGACGACCGGTGACTTGAAACTCGTTGACAAACCGAGTCCCATTACGTTAGGTCCCAACGACTTCAACAACATTAAGGTTAGTTCGTCAAGGAACGGTAAGTTTCAAAACTCTAAAAATAACATTTAGGCTACTGTAAAGGTTGCTTCCACCGAAAATGCTGTAATATTTTCGACCATTGCTTATGATGTACGCGGCGCCACTTCTGATCGCAACTGTGTCTACCTGCAGGACATTCACATTGACATTATGGATTACATACTTCCTGGATCATGCACAGACAATGAGTTCCGTCAAATGTGGGCTGAATTTGAATGGGAAAATAAGGTATTGTTTCGTAGGCGACATTTACATCTACTATCGAACTTCTCTTAGGTAACGGTGAATACACCTATTACGGATTTACGTGAGTACTTGGATCATCTTTCGAAAAAGACTAATATGAAATTATTAACTGCTGATGCCGCTCTTGATGGAGACTGCGGCTTTATGGCAGCTAATTTCTGTGCCCATTCGATCTTTGGCGAAGATTCCCTTGCGAACGTTTCGATCGAGCAAACAACCTTTGGAGATGACAGCAGTCAGATCATGGGTCACATTAGAATTCGTGCGAAGTCTCAAGGAATGGCACTTGCTCTCGGAGATAAGGTTGGAATACAAAAGTCTGGACTGCTTAATGCATTATCTTGTTTTACAGATCAATGCAGCACAAAAGGAGCGACCCACTGCAGCTGACATGTCGAATTAAACGCAGCGGTCAGAAAACAATTGTAAAAATCTTGGTTAATAAAGATTGTAATTTATTATGGTAATATTTTATTTGGTAAACCGTGATGTTTACGGGCTTATTAATGGAACATAGTTCAATTGAAGGGAAGACTATATTTGATATTGCTAAATCCATCAGCACTTGTCCACTGATTCGGAAAGATCATATACGAAACATAATTTCTTACCGGTATAATAGGAATAAGAAACAGCCCAAAGATTCTGCTGTAAACAATGGGCGACGTTTGTGGACTATTGTGATTATACAAGTAGAGTTCGTAACGTCTTTGTATGTGTCTTTGTCTTATGCCCGCTGGTTGTGAGTTCACAAGATTTATGTTATGCGCGTTATCCTTTGAATAATTTATTAGGATAGAGGATAGATCACTACTTAATGGTAAATGAAAATGTGAGGATACAAGATAGTATAGAGCAGATACATCGATTAAAAGTTGCGACGTGATTTGGAATCTGCTGACTTTAGATTTAAGAAATTAGATTAGGCGTTAGAAGTGTTCGAAGACGACAGTGCACGTGGGAATACATTGCGAGCAATCGATCTTTGGAGATGAAAGCAGTGAGATCAGGGGTCACATTAGAATTCGCGCAAAGTCTCAAGGGATGGCCCTCGCTCTCGGAGATAAGGTTAGGATGCGAAGTATGGGCTACTTAATCTATTATCTTGTCTTACAGATCAACACAACGCAGAAGGAGCAACCCACCGGAGCTGTCATGTCGACTTGAGCGCTGCGGTCATAAAACAATTGTACAAACACTAGTTATTAAATATTATAATTTATTTTATTTAAAGTAATATTTCATCTTTTAAACGTGTTGTTTGCGGGCTTTGTCACTGTCAACTGATGCTTATTTGATGTTGCGCTTCAAATGAATCTACTTATACATAGATGAGTGGTCGTTGAGAGGAGTTTTACACTGCTGAACATTGTCCAAAACGTGTGGCACAACGATTGCGCGCCTTCGAACGTCATCGGAATAGAGATGATGACGAAGCATTTCCACTGTGCTCTCGATCGCATTATTCGGGCGAACGCGATCGAAAGCAGCTGAATATGTATGTTACTGTAACGCTTTTGGCGCCCCTATTCGTCACCCGCGCCCTCTTCTGTTCCCGCTATACTACTATTTGCCATTGTTTTCGTGTGCATATCTTCGCGATCTTTCGTTGATCTCGTTGCGTTGCGCTCTGTTTGTCATTCTTTTTTTTCTCGTGTAGCGTTTCATAGTGATTTGCAGATTACGAATATCATCATGGTTGAATCGAATGCAGGCAAGGTCGTGTGGTCAATCAAGAAAGCGGACTTTTTCAACGGGAAGTTCGACGAAGCGAAGTATGAGCTCGGAAATTACACCTGGTTTGTTCGTCTATGTGCTTCATGTAACTCACTGGTCTTAGGTCTTTGAAATCGAACAACAAGAAACCTCTTCAAGGCGATACCGTTTCTCTCCAGCTCTCCTTTGCATATGATAAACTGAAATTGCGATCCGCCATATGCAGTAATTTCCAAGCTTCTGGAGTTATCTGCTTGGAGGAATTGGCTGGAAGATACAGTGTGATGAAAGCGGTCAGTTTTTACTTTTCGTATATCTAGCTTGTATTTGCAGTGGGACTGGCCAAACAAGCAGGAGGTACAGCTTAAAGTGGACAATTCCATTTTGTCGTTCGATGACAAATACCTTTTCTCCGATGGGACCTACCGTATTGGATTCAGTGTTAGCCAAGACATGTAAGAACACACGATTCCACTGTTTTGTTGATTAGATTTTGCAGCTCTTTTGTTGATTTTGCATCTCCAGACCATTCGCTCATCTTAGGACCATCGGATGCCGGGTGCCTTGAAATTGAGGACGAGAAGCTCTACGTGTCCAAATCTGTTAGTTTTGTTGTTGATAAGAAATCAACGAACGTGCTTCTGTTCTTTCAGTACTTCAGCGCGCAGTCGCCTTACTTCAAGGCGCTCTTCTTCGGTGATTTTGCAGAGAAAAACCAAGAAGTGATCGTGCTCAAAGATGTCAAATTCTATTATTTCTATTTCTTCCTCGTACATTTGTATACAGAATTCCTTTGTGACTTTAAGATGCGATCTTCTGGACTAATTCGTAAGCTGCTTGCTCTTTATCTTTATCTGTTCGCTCTCAATGAAATGAGTTTAGTTGACCTGAGCAGTGCGGTGTTGGCACTGGCTGACATGTTCCTGTGCAACACTGTTACGAAAAGCTGTGAAATGATGCTGGCTGATAAGACTTCATTCACTCTCGCCGACCTTGAACTTGCTGACAAGTACCGTCTGTGCTTTCTTCGATCCAAGGTTATTGCCAAGTTGTCGATTGTTGACTTGAAGAAATACCTCCCGCAGATAGATGACAGTCTTGAATCGCTGTACACGCGTCATTCTATCTTGGATCGCATCGAGGATGAAGCTGATCGTTAAAAAATGGCTTGTTGTCGGCGTCTTTGTTATGTTTGTACATTGCTTTGTTATTGTATTCGTTGTTGTCTTTGCTTCTATCTCATTAAATGAGTTTTTTCTATCATGTTCTTTATATCTCCTTGCTTGGTTCACATCCGGGCGTCCGTTACCTTGGCTTTACCTTTGTCGGTAGTTTTTTTCGGACCATTTGCTTTGAACAAACTGTGCAGAAAGATAATCGTGATGTTTGCGCGCTCTCTTGGATAGAATGGGAAAATTGAATGGGTTTCAGCACAATTCTTTTGCGCCCCCATGTGATACCGATCTCGATGAGCTTTTCTTTTCGCCGTCGCTGTGGTTGTCGCGCTTCTTGTTTTGTCGTTGAATCCTTCGCGCGTCGCAGTGACCTTTGTTGTGTATTGCAGATTTCGAATACCATCATGGTCGAATCCAAGTCTGCGAACATCCAGTGGTCAATCAAGAAGGAAGATTTTCTCAACGGGAATTTCAAAGATGCGACATTTGAGCTTGGAAATTTAATCTGGTTTGTGCGCTCTGTGTGATTCTCGTAAACGACCAGTTTCAGGTCATTGTCCGCTAACAACAAGAACCCTCTTCAAGACGATACCGTTTCTCTCAAGCTCTCATTCGTATTTAAAAATACATCAGTTTGCAACATGGTCAGTTGCTTCCAAGTTTATGGAGTCATTTATTTGAATGGATTGGATGGAAGATACAGTGTGATGAAAGCGATGAGTGAGTTTGTGTTTCTGAACACTCTATTAGCATCGCATTTCCAGTGGACTCTTTGGAAGTGCAGCTTAAAGTGGACAATTCCATTTTATCGTTTGATGACAAATACCTTTTCTCCGATGGGACCTACCGTATTGGATTCAGTGTTAGCCAAGACATGTAAGAACACACGATTCCACTTTTCTGTTGATCACATTTTGCAGCTCCATTGTGGATTTTGCATCTCCAGACCATTCGCTCATCTTAGGGCCATCGGATGCCGGGTGCCTTGAAATTGAGGACGAGAAGCTCTACGTATCTAAATCCGTGAGTTTCTCTGTTTGTAACGAAGCCAATGAACGCGTTTCTGTTCTTTCAGTACTTCAGCGCTCAGTCGCCTTACTTCAAGGCGCTCTTCTTCGGTGATTTTGCAGAGAAAATCCAAGAAGTCATCGTTCTTAACGAAGTCAAATTCGATATTTTCAAAGAATTCCTCGGACACTTGTATGCGGAATTTCATCAGTTTCATAGGTTCAACCGTGAGTCTGCTGTTACCGGTTCGTCTTCTATATATCAAGTTAACATTTAGCCAAAGCGATCCCTGCGGTGTTGGCGCTAGCCGACATGTTCCTGTGCAACACCGTTACGAGAAGTTGTGAATCGGTGCTTCGTGTGAAGAACTCCTTCACCATCACCGACCTTGAACTTGCTGACAAATACCGCCTGTACTACTTTCGATCCAAGGTTCTGGCTGGGCTGCCGATTGTTGCCTTGAAGGCATACCTGTCGCAGATCGGAGACAGTCTTGAATCGTTGTACACGCGTCATTCTATCTTGGATCGCATCGAGAAAGAAAGTGGTCGTTAAAAAGCTTGCTGTTGGCGTCTTCGACGAAGACTCTTCGTTATGTTTGCACATTGTTTTGTTGGTTTAATTCACATTAAATCGGTTTCTTTTTGTGAAAATCAATGCGTGGTAGCGGCTCCTCGGGAGCCAGCGATGGATACTTCTTCCGCAGAGATACAGAAATAAAGTGGAAGAATGTCGTTCCGTAGAAGAAGTCGACACAGGGAATTCAATTTGAGAGAATCAAGAATTTATTAACCGGAAAGCGATCGGTTGGCGAACATGGCGGCGATCTACCGCGAAAGTCGCTTCTTGTTGCTCCCCGTCTTCGTGACGCGGCCGATTCGCACCGAAGGCGCCTGATTCGCGTTCCTCTGAACCCGTTTCTTGAAGTCGAACGATTGGCGATTCTTTCCGGCGTTTCTCGGGCGATTTTGGGCCAAATTCCGCTTGATTGCGGCCAATCGGTTCTCCAGCGGTTGCTCTCGCGGAGATTGATTGATGACGCGTCCGTTCTTGCAGAGGAACGTTCTTCGCGGGAGGATTCTTCTTGGCTGCAGTCGCCTTCTTGACTGGCCGCTTCTTGGGTTGAGCGGTCGCCGCTTTCTGCGCGGCCTGATTCGTCTTCTTCGACTTGGAGTTGTTCTGTTTCTCCATCTTGATGATGTCGGCGAGCGACATGTCGATCTTGTTCACTGAGGAGGACATGGTGAGTGAGGTGCACGAGGTGCGATGCCCAATGAGTGATCCGAACGCGCTTATATACACTTTGAGCAAACCACAAAGCAATGCAGCTTGGCATTGCGTTGGAGAGGACGTCTAGACAACAAGCAAGGCCATAAAAGGCGCCGCAACCTGTCTAGCAAAGCTTCTTTGCTTCAGTTAAAGCATCCAGCCGGTCGGTCTCCACTGCATCGGATCGAAATCCCCTGAAGCCTTCGCAACTCCACACGTCAAGGACTCCGAAGCTCGACACCGGTTGCTCCACAGGCGCGCACACCGCTCGGACGATGAAGCTTCCCTTCAGTCTGCCGTGGAAGAAGAAGACAGACGATGCGGAGAAGGCGAAGCTCGATGACCTGAAGAAGGACATCGATTTCGTAAGCTTTTTTTTGTCTTTTTCCATGAAATTCGTTTCTAATTTTAGGAAGAACACAAGATGCCTCTCGATGAGTTGTTCAAGAAGCTCGAAACTGACCCGGACAAGGTGCGACAGCTGCAAAATGCAATTTTATCCTCGATTTAGGGCTTGAAACAATCAAAAGCAGAAGAACTTCTCGTGGCGAACGGTCCGAACGGTCTCACGCCTCCGAAGCAGACGCCGATGATTCTCGTTTTCCTGAAGAATTTATTCGGCGGATTCAACCTTCTTCTGTGGCTCGGAGCGGTCGCTTCAATCGCCAGCTACATCATCGAGAAGTATCGGGAGAAAGAGGAAGCGAAAGAGGACAATGTTGGAGGGAAATTCCGGGATTTCAACTATATGAGCACGTTTTCAGCTCTATTTGGGTGTCGTTCTCGCGTCGGTGGTGACGATCACGACCGTTTTCCAGTTCTACCAGGAGAAGAAGAGCTCCGACATCATGAAGAGCTTCAAGGACATGGTGCCGCCGAAGGCGCAGGTGATTCGCGATGGAAAAACGAAGGAAATTGAGGCGAAGGACCTTGTTTTGGGCGACATCGTCACGGTTCAAAGCGGAGATCGCATTCCCGCCGATATTCGAGTGATTTCGGGACGAGGATTCAAGGTGGACAACTCGTCGCTGACCGGAGAGAGCGAACCTCAGCTGCGGACACCGGAATCGACGAGCAACAACCCGTTGGAAACGCGAAACATTGCTTTCTTCTCGACGAACGTGGTCGAAGGAACCGCGAAGGGAATTGTCATTCTGACTGGCGATAATACCGTAAATTTTCTGGTCTTCAGTGTCGATTTTAGTCTGAATTTTAGATTATGGGCAGAATCGCTGCGCTGACATCTCAAGTCACCGCCGGCAAAACTCCGATTGCGAAGGAGATCTCTCACTTCATTCACATCATTGGAGCGGTCGCCGTGACCATTGGAGTTATCTTCTTCGTTCTGTCGCTCGTCTTGGACTACGGATTACTGCAGGCGTTGATCTTCCTTATCGGAATCATCGTTGCCAACGTTCCGGAAGGAATTGTCGCGAACTGTAACTGTTTGCCTCACGCTGACAGCGCAGAAAATGCGGCAAAAGTCGTGCTTGGTGAAGAATCTGGAAGCTGTGGAGACCCTGGGATCGACGTCAACTATTTGCTCCGATAAGACCGGAACGCTCACGCAGAATCGCATGACGGCAACTCATTTATGGTGCGCAGCTAAATATTCAAACACTGGATAATGATTGATTTTCAGGGTGCTCGACCAGATCACCGACTATCGATGGGAAAACGGAGCGCACATTAATGAAGAACAGCGGAAGTGCGGAGGAATCGCTCACTCGTGTAGCGGCGCTTTGCTCGCGAGCCGAATTCAAGGAGGACGATCGCCACATCCCCGTACAGAAGCGCGAATGCAAAGGAGACGCTAGTGAGATCGCTATCATGAGATTCAGCGAGAATGCAACCGGAAACGTCGAAGAGTACCGTAACAAGTATCCGAAAGTGTGCGAAATTCCTTTCAACTCGATGAACAAGTATCAGGTAAGTCAAGTTCGCATAGTGTTCAAAGCTGTACTTGTGGCTTTTAGCTCTCAATCCACAAGCAGGACAACGGCAAATTCTTGTTGACCATGAAGGGTGCTCCTGAGAGAATCATCGATCGTTGCGCTACCGTAGTCCGAGGAAACGAAGTCATTCCTCTTGAAGCTGAACAGAAGGCGCAATTCACGAAGGTTCGTTTATTGATTCAACAGTGTTATTGAAATCGGCGGTTCTCTAGGCATACGAAAAGCTTGGAGGAATGGGAGAGCGAGTGCTCGGCTTCTGCGACTTCGAACTGGACGCAGAGAAGTTCCCGGAAAACTTTGAATTTGACACGGACAATCCGAATTTCCCTCTGGAGAAACTGCGCTTCTGTGGTTTGATTTCGATGATTGATCCCGCACGTCCGGGGTGCCTCAAGCTGTGAGATTGTGCCAATCCGCTGGAATCAAGGTAGTCAAGCAGGAATTAATTAAAACGGTAACTGAGCAATGTTAGGTCGTGATGGTCACCGGAGATCATCCTATCACCGCAAAGGCTATCGCAAAGATGGTTCATATCTTCGACGACAACGTGCGCATTCAGGATCTCCTAGAGGAACATCATCAACCCGACTTTAGCGGCGAAAAGTTGGATTTATTGGCTTAATCGCGAATTTCATTTGCCGTTTACAGGAAAGACAACGCGATCATCATCAACGGAGAGCAACTGAAACGTCTCGATCCCGAGCGTCTAAAGGAGATTATCGACAACTTCCAGCAGATCGTTTTCGCGCGCACTTCGCCCACCCAGAAGTTGCAGATTGTGGAAGCGTTCCAGTTGACGGGCGATGTTGTCGCCGTCACGGGTGACGGTGTCAACGATGCTCCCGCTCTCCGCAAAGCTGATATTGGTAAATTGTGGAATTCTTCGCCGTTTACAAGCAAAGCCGTTCAGGAATTGCCATGGGAATCGCCGGAACTGAGGTCTCCAAACAGGCAGCGGACATGATTCTCCTGAACGACAATTTTGCATCGATCGTCACTGGAATCGAAGAAGGTCGTTTGATTTTCGACAACTTGAAGAAGTCGATCGCCTACACACTCACATCGAACATCCCAGAAATCACGCCATTCCTCTGCTACGTGCTCTTTGGATTCCCGCTTCCTCTCAGCGTCGTCGCTATCCTCTGCATTGATTTGGGAACTGATTTGGTGAGATTATCGCACAAGACAGTCTAATTGAGTTGTTTAGTGGCCTGCGATTTCGATCGCCTACGAGAAACCCGAATCGGACATCATGAAGCGACCTCCGCGTAACCCGAAGAAGGACAAACTGGTCAACGTCCGTTTGCTCAACTTTGCCTACCTGCAGATCGGAGTCATACAAGCGTTGGCTGGATTCCTGACCTATTTTGTCATCATGGGACAGAGCGGATTCCTTCCCGGTCGCCTCTACCAACTCCGCACCGAATGGGACGACAAGACCATCAATGACCTCGAGGACAGCTTCGGCCAGCAGTGGGACTTCTCTACCAGAAAGGATCTGGAGCGGTGCTGCCACGGCGCGTTCTTCTACGCGATTGTCGTCGTGCAGTGGGCCGATCTGCTCATCTCCAAGACGCGCAAGAACTCGATCTACGACCAAGGCATGGATAACAACATACTGAATGGAGGACTCGTGTTCACGACCATTTTGGCGACGTTCGTTCTCTTCACTCCGTTCGTCAATCGCGTCTTGGGTCTCGTCGGAATCCGGTAAGCAAAAGTGAAGTGACGTTGATTCAACCTTTGCGCTTTAGACTCTTCTGGGCTCTGGTTGCTCTGCCTTTCGCGTGGTTGATTTTCTTGTACGACGAGACGCGCCGCTACCTCATCCGAAAGTTCCCACATGGCTGGATGTACAGAGAAACTTACTACTAATACCGATTGCTGTGAATAAATGTGAATTCGCGTTTTGTTCGTCCATCACGATAATGTAATAATGCTGAGTTTGCGCATATCAGTGTACGAATCTGCGCGAGCTCGCGGATGGTCACGAACGCCGAGTAATCGCAGCGATAACAGATTGTGATATCTGTTTTTGCATTTGGTCCGTGAATACCACGATGACTAGAATTGAGTCTCCACATCAGTCTGTCATCACCTCCCTCCAAATGCGCTCTGATCAACATCATCATCTGCCCGCCTCAGTCACTCTCGCGCACATCCATCGATTCCTCGCCATAATCCGGCTGTTTTCGCTTGTTCGCTGTGTTATTCTCTTTGCGCTCCTCTCTCATCGTAACATGTGCCATGTTCCTGTACTCACACAGTATCATCGCCGGAATTCTTTTAACCTCGGTAAGCTCCATTTCTTCCACCATTTCTGAGCCAAATTCAGGCAGGATGCATCGGCCTCCTCCTGAATGTCTTCATCGTTTACAAAATCATGTTTGAGCGCGTTTTCGGACGCATTTTCGGCTTTATTTGGTTGTCACGTGGAGTCGCACACATTGGCGAATCGATCATATTCTGCTGTGTGATCGGACCGTTGACGTTCATGTACGTTGCAGCTACCGTAATCTAATTGTTTAGCATATTTTTATAGAAGCATCGACAACTTGGATTCGATTTTCGTCCAACGTCTGGTTCATTCGGTCTATTTCTTCTCTTTCGCGGTGGCCTGTTTCAATCTGCTCATCGCCGTCAATCGGGTGATCATGATAAGGAAGCCTCTGTTGTACACTTCGATCTTCACGAGAAAGAAGACGGTGATCTATACTGGATTGTGCTGGTTTGGCGGAGTGCTCGTTGCGATTCCGAATATCATAGGTAGAAAGCGCATCTAAAACCGCAAAATTCGATTCTTTTAATCCTATTGACGCTTGTCGGCACATCTCTGTTTAGACCATTTCATCATCCAATATCAGGCCGGTTTTGTTCAGATCCTTGCCAGCAAACGCCTCTAAACAGCGATACAAACTTCTTTGTTCGCGCGGACAGCTGCAGCCTCTTCATCCACTACTTGGACGTCTTACTTGTGCCGATCGTGATTTTCACTGCAATCGCCTTTGATGGATTCGCTCTCTCAATGCTCTACCGTCTCCCGAAGCTCAGAAGAGTGACAAGCAACCCAGTGAACTATGAAACGAATCGACAAACCGAGATGCGTCTCTGCTACATGGTGAGTCTTCATGTTAGCGTCCAATTCCGTTAAAATTGAGTTTAGATCCTAACGGAGTGCGTCTTTCTGATCATCTCTTATGCGTCACTTCGCCTCGGATTCCTCGTGGAGCAGGAATTTTTCCAGTTTCTGTTTACGACCCTCTTGTGGAGTACTTTTAGTATAATCGATGCGTAAGTGCGTGAAATGAGCGTTCGGCTGATTGACGAGGTGGATTCAGGTTGATTATCATCTCCTTCAGTGTCGACATGCACACGTTTAGACCCAAAACAAGAGCGAGGATTAACACTGTTTCATCTGTTGTGCATTTTTAAAACTAGCCTTGAAAATAGCATTCTCGACCTCCGTTTGGGACGTGTGGGAACTCACGCTGAATAGCATAGCGGAGGGGGTTGATTATCAGCTCGGTGATGAAGCAAACAAGTGAGAAATGAGATGGAACGGAAGCGTCGCTGGCCCACAAAGTGCAGAAGAATTAACCGCGATTCGCAATGCTCGCGAGAGGACAAATCTGCGGGCGTTAGCAGCCACGTAGCCCTCTGACAGCTGTGAGCTAGCTTCCATGACCATTACATTCGAGTGAAACACAGAAATAGCGCTGTTTAACAAACAAACAGACATAAAATCGCAAAATTCGTTACAGAACAGAAATTCGACTTCGTTTCGCTTCGTCAAAAATGCACGAGATCAGCACATAACGATGCCGGACGGATTCAGGGCACATTACTGTAGGACAACGAGGTGATCTTTGTGCTCTCCGCTTTCCGAGGGCGCTGGAGATGCATCTTCCGCACAAACATGATCACAATCGCCCTAAAAATCAAGACTTTTGGCATGAGGATAGAGAAAGACGACAACTCACCCATCAAACGCGCTCCACGCACTCCACATGAACGAAGTGAGCATGAATTGCGGGAACGGCTCTTCAATCAAATGGCCAAGTCGCAAGGACGAGATCACAATTGCTGCTACGGCGACTTCTGTTAAGATCATATAGCAGAGCCTGAGCTCCCTGGAGCGAATCATTGACACCGGTACGAGTGAGAGCCCTTTTCGGGTTGCGGGCAGCCTGTAGAGTTTGTAGAGGGTGACAACGTTTGCGATAAGGGTGATGTGGCCGAGGACAACGGGCGTGTAGATGTCCAGTAAATGAATGCTCAGGCTACATTCAGGTCGATGGGTGTAGTAGCTCAGACTGCTGTTGAGTGGTGTCTGCTGGCACGGGTCTAAATGAACAGAAAGATTTAAAAAATCTGTCTGGGAGGCACAGATCGTTAGATTAGCATAATTTAGCAACTGGGGCAAAAACTACTAAATTTGGTCGTCAAATACAAGAATTGCTTACGTATGACGTTAGGAGTGGCGACGCTGACCGCAATGAGCCAACCAATCAATATGAGCGTGATTGTCCGTGGACGCGAGAAGCAAATCTTGTAAATCATCGGCTTGGCTACCATAACAGCCCTGTTCAGCGCAATCAGCAAGTTCATGGCGATGATGGCGGTCTTGAACAGATAGTTAAAGTGAAGAACACGCTGCGCTTGTAGATGATCGAACAGCAACGGATCGCTAAACGCGGAAATTACGAAAAAAAATCACATTTTAGACTTACAGTAGAGTTACAGGTCCAATAAACAGCACGAACATCGCTGATTCGGAGCAATGAGCGAAGCCTCGCGCTCTCCATAGCAAACCAAACGTTCTTCCAAAGATTTTGCCGTAAATCACTTTGTAGAGAATGTAGGCGTGGATGAGGAATCCGCATAAACTCGCCTGAAACACGGAATTCAGCATGTGTGGCGCATGGGAAGGTGAAACGCACAGATTCGAGGAGAAGACCAGCGGTGGTGTTGTGCTTGTGCAGGAACATGACGCGGAGACGCGTGCCGATGAGACAGAAATTCGAGAACGAACGCAACTGAACTGACAGAAACAATGCGAACAGTCATAACAGAGCATCTCGTTCGAGTAGATTACCAAAGTACAGCGATCGAGCCTCTAAAACAAGAATATATCGCATCGCGGAACGTGAAAGAACCGGATGATGAATATGACCGCGCGTCATTTTCGTTCGACAAGCTTCCGAAAAATAGATGCTCTATCATAGCACCCCACATATCGGCTTGTGATGGCGCGCCGAGTTGTAAAACAGAGCGAGAACATTGCGCTCAAGAGTCCAGTTCAGCACCGTAGAGTAAACGTTAACCTCTGTTTGGACTCACCCGATGTTTTGACTGCTATGCGCTGGTAACCCCGGCGTTTATGTACACACCTAACCTGCCCCGATAGCTACGATTCCTGAAAGCTGATCGTCATTGCTGGGAATTGACGCGAAATCGCGCTGAAAAATGTCTCAGGCAGATGATGCACAGACACGACCACACACATCTGAGACTTCTGGAATATATAAACGAATGCCACAAACGTGAAGTCTTCGCTTGTTTGACTATGGATGGTGAGCCCTTCTGCGCGTCTGTTGTTGTTGTTTGGATGTTGTTTAGTATATGGCGGTGACTGTTGTCGGCTATCTGTCGTGATCGCTGTTGACCGGTGCGCTTCAGGCTTATGACGATTACTCACGGAGACACTCGCCGTTACCGTTCGTTCTCTTCTCGACCTTCCAAGAAGCTTTCATTTGTTTTGCCAGCTCGAGAGCACTGGAAACTCTGTTTCTCTCACTGATGTCGATGTTTTCGCTTATATCAAGATCTAAATGTTGCCTACGATGTGTCCAACCATCTTTTCTCGCGTTCTGCTGGCGTGATGTCAAAAATGCCGCGATTTGACCGAGTTTCGAGTCCAAATATCTGTGAGCTTGCTCACTTTCTGCTGTGTTACTTTCAAAGGTGCTATGAAATCTCGTTGATTTCCAGATTTCAAATCCAAAAATGGTCGAATCCACGTCAGGCATAGTCGTGTGGTCAATCAAGAAGGACGACTTTTACAACGGGAATTTTGAAGAAGCAAAGTATGAGCTTGGAAATTACGTCTGGTTTGTATGATTTGTGTGCTTCATGTAATCCACCACTCCCAGGTCCATGTTATCGAACAGCAAGAATCCACTTCAAGAGGATACTGTTTCTTTCACGCTATGCTGTGCATTCAAAGGAACGTCAAAGTACTTTTTATGCAATTGTGGGCAAGCTTCTGGAATCGTCTGCTTGAAAGGTGTAGTTGAAAAACTGAACGTGATGACGCCGGTCAGTTTTTTCCGTTTAAATCTTTCGTCTAGCTTCATGTTTGCAGTGGTATTTGTACAGTGAGGTCAAGCTTAAAGTTGACAATTCGCTTTTATCTTTTGATGAGAAATACCTTTACTCTGACGGGACCTACCGTATTGAATTCAACGTTGAACAGCAATGGTATAAATACATGGTTCATACGTTTTGTTGATCCCCTTTACAGCTCAATTGTTGATTTTGAATGTGCAAGCCATGCGCTCATCTTGGGTCCATCTGATGCCGGATGTCTTCAAATCGAGGAAACGAAGCTTTACGTATCTAAATCCGTGAGTTTCTCTGTAACGAAGTCAATGAACGCGTTTCTGTTCTTTCAGTACTTTAGCGCTCAGTCGCCTTACTTCAAGGCGCTCTTCTTCGGTGATTTCAAGGAGAAAACCCAAGAAGTCATCGTTCTCAACGACGTCAAAATCGATACGTTCATAGAATTCCTCATTCATCTCTATGCGGAGTTCCATTTTTATTATAAGAAGTATTTTAATCGAAGGATCCGTGAGTTCACTGCAGTCTGTTCTTTTAACGACGTTTATATTCAGACGCCGCGATCCCTGAGGTGCTGGCGCTGGCTGACATGTTCCTGTGCAGCACTGTGACGAAAAGTTGTGAAACTATTCTTGCCGAGAAGACTTCGTTCACTGTCGCCGACCTTGAACTTGCTGACAAGTACCGCCTGTACTTCCTTCGAACCACATGCGTTCCTCTGTTGCTGATTGATGATTTGAAGAAATACTTGAAGCAAATCTCGGACGTCCCTGAATTAAAGCACACGCGTCATTATGTTCTTGATCGCATTGAGAGAGATGCTTGTCGTTAAAATCGTTAAAAGTCGTGTTGATTTGTTGATAATCTGTTTTTTGTTGTTGTTGTCGTTGACTTCAGCCGATCAAACTGAGTCGCTATCTGCTCTAGTGTGATATATCTCTTTACTGTTGGGTTTAGTTCAGTTGGACCCTTTGACATTATTGTCGATACCTTATTGACAATACCCTTGTCAATAGTTTCTTATTTCTATTTTTATTATTTCGCAAGTTTCTTATTTCTCATCCGATCGCTTTGCTTTGAATGATCACGAATGAATCTGTTTAATTCTTCCCTCATTGCAGTGACATTAGTGGTTTATTCCAGATTTCTCATCCACAAATGGTCGAATCGAATTCAGGCAAGATCGTGTGGTCAATCAAGAAGAACGACTTTCTCAGCGGGAAGTTCGATGACGCGACGTTCGAACTTGGAAATATTATTTGGTTTGTTTGAATTGTTTCCTCATGTAACCACCAATTACAGGTCTTTGAAATCGAAATACTACATGATCCTCTTCGATGCGACACTTTTTCTTTTACGGTTTCCGACAATTGTAAAACAGAAACAACGTGCACTTTGTTCAGTTGCTTCCAAGCTTCTGGAATCATCTGTTTGAAAGGATTGGGAGGAAGATTTAATGTGATGACAGCGGTTAGTTTTATCCTTTATACCTTCTTTATAGCTTTGTACTTGCAGTGGGACTGGTTTGAAACCGAGGACCAAGAGCTTAAAGTTGATAATTCCATTTTATCGTTTGATGAGAAATACCTTTTCTCCGATGGGACCTACCGTATCGAATTTACTGTAAGACAAGACATGTAAGAACGCGTCATTCCACTGTTTTGCTGATTAGATTTTGCAGCTCCCTTGTTGATTTCACATCTCCTGACCATGCGCTCATCTTGGGGCCATCTGATGCCGGATGTCTTCAAATCGAGGAAACGAAGCTCTACGTATCTAAATCCGTGAGTTTCTGTTGGTAACGAAGTCAAAGAGCGCGGTTCTGTTCTTTCAGTACTTCAGCGCACAGTCGCCTTACTTCAAGGCGCTCTTCTTTGGTGATTTCAAGGAGAAAACCCAAGAAGTCATCGTTCTTAACGAAGTCAAAATCGATACTTTCAAAGAATTCCTCAAACATTTGTATGTGGAATTCCGTGTTTATTATATGATAGACTGTGAGTTTGCTGTCAGTTTTGTCTGGTATGGTGGTGGAATTTATGTTCAGGCGCAGCGGTCCCTGAGGTGTTGGTGCTGTCGGATATGTTCCTGTGCAACTCTGTTACGCGAAGCTGTGAACTGATGCTTGCCGAGAAGACTTCGTATACTGTCGCCGACCTTGAACTTGCTGACAAGTACCGCTTGTACTACCTTCGGTTCAAGGCTATTGCGCAGTTGACGATTGATGACCTTAAGAAATACTTGGCGCAGCTCGGAGACAGTCCTGAGTCGTTGTACACGCGTCATTTAATAGTGAATCGCATTGAGAAAGAAGCTCATCGTTAAAGAACTTGTTTTTGCTAGGTGTTGTCGATATCGTTGTGCTTGTATGCCTGCTTTCTTGTTGTTTCTGGTTCTAATGCAGGTAGGTATTTAGCTAACGAATAAAGAAAAAGCGACGAGATTCTTTGACGACGACCGTCTCTCTTAGTAACGTGTGTGCGTTAATACAGGTACGTCCAATTATGTCGTCAAATCAACGGTCAGCATGAGAGGGCGAGACAGCAATACCTTTGGTGGTAATCATTGAGCTGGCATCCCAATCGCTGTTAGCCCATCATTTTCTCCCCCTTCAACAAGCTCCGGCCTTAGAACAACCGGTTGGATACGGCGCTTAGATTACGCCCCCGATCCCCGTTCGTTACGCACCATGCCCCGGATATACCGGGTATCTGGTCATTAGGTTGTGAGGGGGATGCCTATTCATTCCACTGTTACCATTTGGTTCGAAGACGATAAGGCCGGTACTTTTCAGCCAGTTCAGCGATAGTAATCGAGTTCTTCTCAGCAAGATTAGTTTCAATAGTTTGCTGCGGTGTTTCTCGCGATCTCGTTTATGAAGTTGACGCAGCGCCTAGCGAAGGAGCAACCAAAGATAGGAACATATTTGGCTTGTGGAGAGAACCCATAATGTAACGCAATCTGAGAGGTTAATTCAAATTTATTAACCGGAAAGCGATCGGTTGGCGAACATGGCGGCGCTCTATCGCGAATGACGCTTCTTGTTGCTTCCCTTCTTCATGACGCGGCCGATTCGCACCGACGGCGCCTGATTCGCGTTCCTCTGAACTCGTTTCTTGAAGTCAAACGATTGGCGATTCTTTCCGGCGTTTCTCGGGCGATTTTGGGCCAAATTCCGCTTGATTGCGGCCAATCGGTTCTCCAGCGGTTGCTCTCGCGGAGATTGATTGATGACGCGTCCGTTCTTCAGAGGAACGTTCTTCGCGGGAGGATTCTTCTTGGCTGCAGTCGCCTTCTTGGCTGGCCGCTTCTTGGGTTGAGCGGGCGCCGCTTTCTGCGCGGCCTGATTCGTCTTCTTCGACTTGGAGTTGTTCTGTTTCTCCATCTTGATGATGTCGGCGAGCGACATGTCGATCTTGTTCACTGAGGAGGACATGGTGTGCACAGGGTGCGATGCCCAATGAGTGATCCGGACGCGCTTATATACACTTTGAGCAACCCACAAAGCAATGCAGCTTGGCATTGTGTTCGAAAGTGACGCCCAATGTCTCTCTGATTTCAGCTTCTCGCCGTTGCTGTCGTTGTCTCAGCTGTTGTTGTGTGTTCTGCGTTGTGTCGTTTAATTCTGCCCGCGTCGTGGTGAAATTTGTGGTTTATTCCAGATTTCTCATCCACAAATGGGCGAATCGAATTCAGGCAAGATCGTGTGGTCAATCAAGAAGAACGACTTTATCAGCGGGAAGTTCGATGACGCTACGTTCGAACTTGGAAATACGATTTGGTTAGTTTGAATTGTTTCCTCATGTAACCATCAATTACAGGTCTTTGACATCGAAGAACGAGAATCCTCTTCAAGGCGACACTCTTTCTTTTACGGTTTCCGACAGTAGTAAAACAACAACAACGTGCACTTTGTTCAGTTGCTTCCAAGCTTCTGGAATCATTTGTTTAGAAGGATTGGGAGGAAGATTTTCTGCGATGAGAGCGGTCAGTTCTTCCTTTATGCCTTCTTTAAATCTCTGTACTTGCAGTGGGACTGGCTTGAATCCGACGACGAACAACTTAAAGTGGATACTTCCGTTTTATCGTTCGATGACAAATACCTGTTCTCTGATGGGACCTATCGTATCGGATTCACTATTAGACAAGACAGGTATAAACACACGATTTCACTGTTTTGTTGATTAGATTTTGCAGCTTTTTTGTTGATTTTGCATCTCCAGACCATTCGCTCATCTTGGGGCCGTCTGATGCCGGGTGCCTTCAGATCGAGGAAAGGAAGCTCTACATATCAAAATCCGTGAGTTTCTCTGTTTGTAACGAAGCCAATGAACGCGTTTCTGTTCTTTCAGTACTTCAGCGCACAGTCGCCGTACTTCAAGGCGCTCTTCTTCGGTGATTTCAAGGAGAAAACCCAAGAAGTCATCGTGCTCAACGACGTTAAATTCGATACTTTCAAAGAATTCCTCAAATATTTGTATGCAGAATTCCGTGTTTATTATAGAGTAAACTGTGAGTTTGCTGCTACAGCCTTGTCTTGTATGATTCGTTGTATGTTCAGACGAAGCGATTCCTGATGTATTGGCGCTGGCTGACATGTTCCTGTGCAACACTGTCACGAGAAGCTGTGAAATGATGCTTGCCGAGAAGAAATCATTTACTGTGGTTGACATTGAACTTGCTGACAAGTACCGTCTGTACTACCTTCGATCCAGGGCTATTGCGCAGGTGCCGATTGCTGACTTGAAGAAATACTTGGCGCAGAAGGTGGACAGCGCTGAAGCGATGTGCACGCGTCATTTTATCATTGATCGTATTGAGAAAGAAGCTCGTCGTTAGAGAACTTGTTATTTGCTTGGTGTCGTCGTTATCTTTGGACTCTCACGTTGCTTTTTCTGGTTCTAATGCTATTAATGAATAAATTAAAAAAGCGGCGAGATCAGCATGGTGCTGGATACCGCTTGAGGTGTATATCAATGAAGGATGGGTCACACATGCAATGAACGGTACATAATTTGACATAGAAAAAGCAGAAGCGTCGTCGAACACGACCACACACGTCGCAGGCTCCCGTGGCGAGTGACTGAACGCGCCATTTCAGTTTGAGGTTTTTTCAGTTTGATATTATTGCGTCAAACAATCGCGTTCCGCTGCGCGCGTTCTGCTTCGCATTTGCATAAGATTCGGTGTTTCAGATGCCGCCGAAGGCTAATCACACGTCAACCGGTCTGGGCACCAGCAAGATGGCTGCGGCGTCTCCTCCTCAGCCGGCGGAGAACGACAAGGACACGCAGTATCGACTGAAGACGAAGATTCTCCTCGAGAAGGTGGACCAGATCAGAAATGTTCGCGCCCCCTTTGCTGTTTATCGTTGTCAATTGCGCGCTTTCAGAGCAACAACATGCTGCGCAATCGTCTCTATCACATTCGCAAGGAAATCAACAACTTGAAGCGTCTGAAGCGCTATCTCTGGGCGAGATTGAGCTCCCATGGTGAAATCTCTTTCAGTGAATTTGAGTTGGAGGTTCCCGACGAACCAGAAGCCGAAAAGGCACCGAAGCGGCGCCGAAAAAACGAGACGAAGAAGGTGCGTTTGGGAATCTTTTCAGATTTATATATAGATTTGCAGGCCGTGGCCAACAGGCAGGAGGACAGCTCCACGCGTCGGCTTTCAGAAATCATCGACGGGATCGTAACGGACGTGCACGACGAGCAGTTGGAGAAAGACGACCAGATTCCGCCTACCAAAGCGTCGCCAAGCAACAACCGCATCATGAGTCCTACAATGGAGGGCCGAGCTTCTTCGTGCGAAAGTGATCTCCCACAGGCCCCGGAAACCGATTGATATCTTTGTGTATATTTCTATTCAGTAAAATCTTTGATCTTTGATCTTTGCATTCTGTTTCTATTGCGTTTTCACGTGTCGCTGAATGATTTTTCTTTGATGCACTCTGCACGCAATGCATTCTTTTGTATTTAGGTGCGACTTATGGCTCGTCAGCAGCAGGAAGAAGATCTTGCGTTCCGGAGGCTACAATGCTCGCGATCAAGATAGGCCGAGTAGACTCGTTGGACGTCAAAGCATTGGAAGCTTTGGGAGCCTTGGGGGAGGAATCTTCGACGGACATCACAACCGGTGTGATCATATCCCTCCGAGAAGTTCCTGTTCGAGCCTTTCGCCATACTCGTTGAATTTGGCTTCTGAGGTAAGCGGACAGTTTTGCTTCCTACGTAACTCGAATTTCAGATTGACGAAAAGTGTATGGAGAATACTCGGCGCGACGACGGTACTCTGGGACGAAGGAAACCGCGACTGGAGATGCTG
>MQUG01004020.1:0-11973 GCA_007213375.1 Steinernema feltiae | reverse complement strand
GATGTTTTCGCAAACAAGTAATTTCATTATATTTTTTTTGCCAAGACGCTGTAAACTTTACTATTTGCTTTGATAAATTGGCCAAGTGATTTGAGAATTTTTGAGCCAGATTTTTCCGAGATCATTTTTACCGTTTTTCTTTTTTTTGCGTATTTTAAAGTAAACAAAACCCATCATTCTAAAACGCTCAAATAAATTCTCAGTTTTTATTGCATTTTTCCAACTTGAAAATATTGAAAAAACTGATTGAAAATAATAATTTCAACCATTTGAGATAAAATAACATTGAAAAATGCTCTTGATATTTCGCATTAACATGAAACGTATAAATTATAAATCACTTGGAGCCGTTTTTGTAGATACTTTTGAAGAACTGTTGTTTCCGGTAATCTAACTTGCATCAATTAGTCACAAAATGAAATATTCTTTGAATTTTTTGAAACCAACGCGTCAGACCCTATTATCAAAAGGTTTACAGTTTGATGGATTTATAATTTTTCTTACAATAATTTGAATTCTGCCTTTTTATTAATTTTTGTTAATCAAACAGTTGATCAAACAGTTTTGATACCAATATTTTTCGCGGTAATTCCAAATAATTAAATAATCGTTTGTTAGTTTTTGGCGAGCACTTGAAGAGTTCTTGCAAAATTAGGAAAATCACACAAAAATTCGAGCAAATCGAGTTTTTTTGTTTGCGTTTGCGAATATTTTTGGCATCATGAGCTTGACTAAAATTAGAAAAAAAAGTTTTTATTTTGCACTATTTCCGCGATGAAATCGTACCAGTCATTTTTATTCGGGCTTATTGATAAAAGTATGTTGATTTTGTTACAGTAAGCAATTAATTTTAACATTGTAAAAAGAAGTAACATTTTTCATAAATTTATACATATGCGGAAAGCAGGTTCTCAATGTTGAAATAAATTTTTGAATAGTTTAAGCGATTTTCAATTTGAATGCATTCTCTATGTTATTACAAACGCTCTTATTTTTTTGCATTAAACGACCATTCTAGAGAAAACATTAAACAGACTCATTGCACATAGATACTTTTTTGAAGAAGCCACGTCTTCCACAGTCCAGTGAATTATTACTATTAAAGTTTCTTTAGAAATTCCGATACAGAATGCTGATACCAATTTATGTAAATTTTGGTGGAACCAGTGAGTAAAATCCACAATAACAAATGAATCCTGCGTTTTTTGAGTTGTTTGCGAGTGAAAATTTGATCCACACTGTGTTTTTGAATAATCTGGGCAAATCGTTTTGCAGAATGAAATTGCCACTCATTTTTGTAACATCACAGGTGCAAACGCACAATTTAACAAAAATTGATTTACTTTGTGGCAATTCGATCATTTTTGTTTACCAAAAATAGTAAGCAGCTTATAAATTCATTTTATGATTATTAAATTGTAGTACAAGAATACAAGTTTGACATTTCGCATTTCAAATTCTTATTTTAAAAATGAAATATTTTTAATTACACGTAATTCGCCAGTTTAGATATACGCCGAAAAGTTTATTAAACTGAAAAAACATCTGGACGGAAACTTTATCATTTTGCGTTCAACAAACCCACGCCTAACTTATCAACGAACTGTATAATCAGCAATTTTTGAACGTAAAATGATAAAGTTTTCCGTCCAGATGTTTTTCCAGTTTAATAAACTTTTCGCGTATAATCTAAACTGCGAATTTACGTGTAATTAAAAATATTTCATTTTAAAATAAGAAATTTGAAAATGCGAAATGTCAAACTTGTATTCTTGTACTACAATTTAATAAATCAATAAATGAATTTATAAGCTGCCTTACTATTTTTGGTAAACAAAAAATGATCGAATTGCCACAAAGTAAATCAATTTTGTTAAATTGTGCGTTGCAACCTGTGATGTTACAAAAATGAGTGGCAATTTCATTCTGCCAAAACGATTTGCCCAGATTATTCAAAAAACACAGTGTGGATCAAATTTTCACTCGCAAACAACCTCAAAAAACGCAGGATTCATTTTGTTATTGTGGATTTTACTCACTGGTTCCACCAAAATTTACATAAATTGGTATCAGCATTCTGTATCGGAATTTTCTAAAGAAACTTTTAATAGTAATAATTCACTGGACTGTGGAAAGACGTGGCTTCTTCAAAAAATATCTATGTGCAATGAGTCTGTTTAAATGTTTTCTCTAGAATGGTCGTTTAATGCAAAAACAAATAAGAGCGTTTTGTAATAACATAGAGAATGCATTCAAATTGAAAATTGCTTAAACTATTCAAAAATTTATTTCAACATTGAGAACCCTGCTTTCCGCATATGTATAAATTTATGAAAAATGTTACTTCTTTTTACAATGTTAAAATTAATTGCTTACTGTAACAAAATCAACACTACTTTTATCAATAAGCCCGAATAAAAAATGACTGGTACGATTTCATCGCGGAAATAGTGCAAAAATAAAAACTTTTTTTCTAATTTTTAAGTCAAGCTCATGATGCCAAAAAATATTCGCAAACGCAAACAAAAAAACTCGATTTGCTCGAATTTTGTGTGATTTTCCTAATTTTGCAAGAACCTCTTCAAGTGCTCGGCCAAAAACTAACAAACGCATTTATTTAATTATTTTGGAATTACCGCGAAAAATATTGGGTACTCAAAACTGTTTGATCAACTGTTTGATTAACAAAAATTTAATAAAAAAGGCAGAATTCAAAATTATTGTAAGAAAAATTATAAATCCATCAAACTGTAAACCTTTTGATAATAGGGTCTGACGCGTTGGTTTCAAAAAATTCAAAGAATATTTCATTTTGTGACTAATTGATGCAAGTTAGATTACCGGAAACAACAGCTTCTTCAAAAGTATCTACAAAAACGGCTCCAAGTGATTTATAATTTATACCGTTTCATGTTAATGCGAAATATCAAGAGCATTTTTCAATGTTATTTTATCTCAAAAATGGTTGAAATTATTATTTTTCAAATCAGTTTTTTCAAATATTTTCAAAGTTGGAAAAATGCAATAAAAACTGAGAATTTATTTGAGCGTTTTAGAATGATGGGTTTTGTTTACTTTAAAATACGCAAAAAAAAGAAAAACGGTAAAATGATCTCGGAAAAAAATCTGGCTCAAAAATTCTCAAAATCACTTGGCCAATTTATCAAAGCAAATAGTAAAGTTTACAGCGTCTTGGCAAAAAAAAATATAATGAAATTACTTGTTTGCGAAAACATCGTTTGTTCAGTCGTTGCCCGGTCAAAATACAAAAAAAAACTTGATTTAAATTAATTTATTTTCTTATTTTATTTCTTTAATAAATTTAATAAAATAATAGAATTTATTGAAATACTAGGATTTAATTTTATTTCTTAGAATCAAATGTCTTATTTCAAAGCAACACAAATTAGCATTGCTTTTTGAATTTAATAAAATTGACGTTTGTGTAGTTCTATAAAAGTTAGAATGGTAAATGATCAGCAAACCAAAACTTGATTTTAAAAAATTGAACAATTAGTTCAATTTTACAAGAACAAATCGTCAAAAATTTAAAAATTCAAATTTAATTCAAAAAATTCAAAATTTTAATTTTTTAGAATAACAGAGCGCAGAGAATAAGAACTGCTCTTCGTCCATTAATCGTTCCATCGTGCCTAAACTCAAATTAACGACTCAAGCTCTCACTCACAATCAAGTCATCGTCGGTCGCGTGGTCGAAATGCTCGATGCGGGTCATCTGCAGGCCGACGTAGAGCTTCCGCTGGTAACACAGAAGATCCGTTTCGCGGAGGACGTCGAGCAGCGCTTCTTCGATGAGAACATCGCCACCACCGCTGGTGCTTTCCATTTGCAGCCTGGAAAACCAAAATATTCAGAATTGCACCAGCTGATGCGTTCCCGCGCCATCGGAAAACGAACATGCGACAAATTCAGCGCGCCACAGAAGACGCGGAGCCGGGAATAAAGCAAACAGAACGAGCTGCGTGCGGAATGTTCCATCGATTCGCTTCGCTGGGACGAAGACGAAGAGCGCCTCGGGCGGACGAGGTGGTCACACTTCTGAAACACTGTTTGCAACGTTGCAACCGATCGATGCATGCGCGCCAAGCGATGTGCGTTGCGGTGGAAACGATGTGTGTGGTCGGGGGCGCGACATAACAACGAATTGATCTCTGTTACTAGTGACAAGTAGAGCGAGTTGCGGTGTCATTTGCGATGGAATTGGAGTAGTGTGGTCAATCTGGTGCAGAGGAACCTGAACGGAGGATTGCAATTTGAAGAATTGCAAAAATTGAAAAGTGATATTTCAGCTTGCAGCTAGCCTCAAAAATTACTTCACATTGTGGTAGTAGCTGCACGATTCCCGCTCAAAAATGCAAACAGCCTGATAAATTGCGTTGAAGCTTACAAGGAAAACTTTGTTTCGCATCACATTTTCAAGGCGAGCTGTTTCGGGTTTGCAGCTCGTATCAAAAATGTTTAAAAATCAGATTCATTTAATTTAATATGGCAAACATGCCGCACCAGAACTCCTCAAAAACAATGCAAATTTGACAGTTGCGTAGCGTACCATAGCGTCCTAAACTGGAAAGCAAAAAAACATTTAAAATTGACAGTTATTTGACAAGTTAGACTTGGTTCGTGGGACTCAAAAATAAAAATTATATGTTCAGATGCTCTTCAGTTTAATAATTCCTTTAATAACATAATCAAAATTGTGTTCTATCTGTGAAATCAAAAAATATTTCACTGTGAAATAGGATAATTTGAACACACAAAAATCAATTTGAAATGCTGATCACTATTTTTGGTCCGCATAAACAAGATTGATTCAACATTGAAAGTCCAAAAAAATTAAAACAATTTTTCTCTTTAATTGTTATTGATAAAATTTAACGAATGAATTAACAAAATTCCTATAATCGAAACTGTGATATATATGTATTCAAAAAAATTTCACTGAAAATAAGAAAATTTAAATGTAAAACTTATATAAATCACAAGTTGTAAAAAATGTTTTTGAAAGCAACTTTTAGAAATGTTTCCAGAAATGCTTAATTTGGAATGCCAAAATGCCAAAAAATAACGTGGAAATTACACAAAAATCAACAACTGAAATCATCGGTCCAAAAATTTTAAACTTGGATTTTAAATTATTCTCTTAATTAGAATTAAAAATTATTTATATGAAATTGATTAGCTCGATAGCGTCCTACACTGGAAAGCAAAAAAACATTTAAAATTTCCAGTTATTTGATAAGTTAGGATTTGTGGAACTTTCAGATGCTCTTCAGTTTAATAATCCCTTTAAAAATATAATCGAAACTCTTTTATCTGTGAAATCGAAAAATATTTCACTGTGGAAATAGGACAATTTGAAGACACAAAAATCAATTTGAAATGCTGATCACTATTTTTGGTCCGCATAAACAAGATTGATTCAACGATTCAAAGATTTTCATATTGAAATTGCAACATGCTATTTTAATGACCCAAACGCAAAAATTAAAAATTAATTAAATTTAAATTTAAAATTTAAAAAAATTAATCGTTCGATCAGATCAACTCATCATAATGGACAGAAAAACGTTAAATTACTTTGATCTAAATTCTTGTCAACCACTCGACCTAGAACCTAAAGCCAAGAATCCATTTTGCAACAACGCGCTCACAAGCAACAAGATCGGTTTCAAAAGCGCACGCGTTCTATTTACACACACACAATGACTCGGCAATAAAGCTTTAAACGCTGGCGACGACTGTACGTGTACATCATCGATGACGCGCTACGATGTTTCGCTATGAATCAGCGCAGCATCTAAGCGTTCTGATCGCTTCGCGACGCCCCCAGGTTTCACACCTGCATTTCGCAACGAGTTGTGAATGTACTCCTCGACTCGCAGCACCACAGCCGTCAAGTGGGATTATACTCGGCGGCTTGCAACGAAGAGTGCGCGCGAGATTGAATCGGTGTTTGTTTGCCCGGCTGCGCAAAAACAACTGACCAAAACTTGCTTCGTGGGATTGCAGCAATTGAGGGACGATTTTTTATTGTAATTTGAGCTGCTGAGAAGACAGCGAGGGCTAAAAAGGAGAAGATGATAGATTTGAATGCATTGGGTCTTCAAAGGATAAATGGATGGAAGGCGGCAGATCGAACGAAGCTCAAAAAATATATTTTTGATTTTCAGATTAGCCATTGCGTTGCGTTTAGAAAAATAAAATAAAATAAAAATAAATCGCTCGTAAAGGAATAAATGTTTTAAAAAATCGTAAAGAAAAAATGATAAATTAGGATAAATTTGATTTTCGAAGCGGGCGATCGAATGCAGCTCAAAAAATATTTTTTTAATTTTCAGTTCAGATTCCGGATTGCATTGCATCTAAATGCGTTTTCAAAAAGATAAACCGATGCGTGCACAAATTCAAAATTCGCAATGAAAAGATTCATCGGGTAAGAATTAAATTTGCTTTTGAAACATCAGAAATACAAGCTGTGTTTGATTCAAGCATTTAATTTAATTAATTATTAATTTTATTACATGTGAAGAGCGACTGCCGTTTACATTAAAAATTTATTAAAAAGTTGTTTGAAATATAACAAAAAAATTTGTGATATTTATGAATGAATTTAAAAACATCAACATTTGTTGCCTTAAGTTGGGTTTTCGATGATTACGGACGCTACCAAAAATTTCATTACTTTTCAGATGATTTAGATTAAAATATAAATTTCAAAAAATTAACTATGATTTTGAAAAATGACCTAAATATTTCAAACTCTAAAAATTAATTTTTTGCTTTGGTTTGAAGGGCTGTTACTTTGTTACTGTTACAAATTATTTGTGTTCACTTTTGTAGTCCAAATTTAAAAGATGGTTTTTTTCAAACGGATGCGTTTTATTACAAATAACAATTCTAGAACAAGAATGAATAAATTTGGTTTTCAAAGAAGGAACGAAATGAAGTACAAAAAAAAATTTATGTTGATTTTCAGTTTAGCCATTTTTGCATCTAAATGCGTTTTCACAGAGTTGAAAAGATGCACAATTTAAAATTACAATAAAAAGATTCATGTGATTAGAAATACTGGGTCAATCTATCTACTAGAAGTCAATACTGAGCAGAACACATAGAAATTACAAATAAACGTCTAACGACAAATAAATTTGATTAATAAATTGTATTTCCTTTTTAAAAAATTCAAATTAAAAAAAAATTATAAAATAATAATAATTTAAAAATAATTTATTCAAACAGATGCGTTTCATTTAGAATACGCCAAAATACGAGCGTGTTTTTTGAATCATAAACGCACTCAAACAGGCTTTGACAAAATGCAGCAATTTGCAATTTATTAGATAGTTTCAACTAAAGTTTTGAACTATAGTTTGCTATATCAACAGAAATCAACAAAAATTCTATATTTTGCTTTTTTAGCTGTCAAAGCTGTCAAAGCGTAAGGGTGCGTAATTTTATCGCAGCGTGTTGAGCAATAGAATTTGTTTCCATTTTCACGACATGCTTGTCATAGCATACAAGTGCGCAACTTCAACTTCGAAAACTTCAACCGCCAATGAAAATTTTAGATGTTTAAAAAAATTAAATTAAAAACGAAACTCCTCCAACCAAAAAGTATCTAAATTTTAAAAAAATCTATAATTAAAGTTGTAAATCAAAATTGAAATTTTTTGCAATTTTTTTGTGTGCGGGACCGGACAGAACGTTTACAAAAAATTTCATTTGATAGAAAAAACTGAAAACAATTGTTTCTACGCTTTTTACATTCAGACATGCAGGCTCTTCCAAAAAAAAAATTAATTTTTAATCAAAAACCCACAGATCACAGAGCGCTGAATGAACTGATTCAAGATCGATCGACCGAGTTGAAGAACGAAGGTTCGTCGATGAAGAGGATTAGGGGGTCGCAATGTTGACTCAACTGCAAATACAAGAGCGAAGATCGAACGATTAACCGGAATTCCTGTGTCAAGGTAGACGTCAAAAACTCTGAGAAACTCGACCGTTCACATCGAGAAAAGACTGAAAAGACTGTCACCGCCATTTGACGCTAAATCGCCGCAGTCGATCGATGCTTTATCAGTCAGTCGGCCAATTCACGTTGAAATGAACGAGCGAACTGATAGACTGCGGTTATCAGGGAAAGTGCGGCGCCATCAAGAGAGCGAGCACAACGCAAATCTGTCAACCCGCGGAAGGGTACAAGAAGAGCACGCAAAAATACATTTTGTAACTTCTTGCAGTTGGATTCTTCAATCCTTGATTTCACTGTTTTCCTAGAAAGGTGAGCAATCCAACCAAAAACGAAAAGTCCGTGAAAGTCACCCACAAAAATTGAATTAAAAAACATTGAAAACGAGCTGTATTCACCCACTAGCAAGAAGCTCAAGAAGCCCCCGACAAAAATAGATTTTTTTTTTAAATTAATTCGAAACCATTGAGAACCACCCGGCTTGGGGTACAACACAAAATATGATTTCAAACAGCCGCATTTAGATTAAGAATTATTTTAAAATTTGCGCTAAGCCCCAAAAAATCATTTTTTGCTAATTTTCTAATTGATTACAGTCACATAGGTTATTGGAGAAATTCACCTTTTTAAAAAATCCACCTTTCAATGTGTATTTAGGTGTTTAGCGTTTGCACACAAGGTCGTAAACCGCAATTTTTGTCGCTTGGCAAATTAAAATACAACTTGGATTGAAATATAATTTATATTTGGAGGAAAAGCAACGCACATTGTCCCACTTCCGTCCACTTTTGAAAGAAAACTCATTAAAATAGTCACATGTGTCACACATATAGCCAATCTAGCACGTCTGAAATATGATGGCTCTGTGGCTCATTGGTAGTGCACTCAACTATCATCCGTCGCTGTCAGGTTCGATGCTCTCCGGGGCAAAAGCATTTTTTTAAAAGTTTTTGTTGTTAATCTGTGTTTCTGGTTTTTTTTAAATTATATTGGAAAATCAGTTGAAAAACGAAGCGAAAAATGGAGAAAACAGGAAAATTCGCTTCACAAAAGACCTTCGTGCTTATATTCTAGCGATCCGATTACAAAAAGGTCAAAACGACAAAAACAAATGATGACGAACCGCGAATCAGAAAGATTAAATCGCGTCAGGACCTTTCTTGACGAAAAATGAACTCATGCCTCCTTCTTACCGACATCAGCCCAAACCGAGCTGTCCGTTGTCCTATTGCCAACCAGCGGGTCGCTGTGTGTGGTCAACCGCAGTGAGTGATGACCGCAATTGAATCACGTGAATGCAATTTTCCACTAAAACGCGCTCTTAATCGCCAAATAGAACAACGATTATCGCGAAATAATGGACACGCGACGCCCGTAAACACCGAAAGTCATTCTTTAAGCCCTAAACCCGCAAGAAATCGATTGACTACGAGCGGCAGATTGTTGATCGAGGAAAACGCGCCAAAGCGGCGAAAAAGCGGTGATTAACGCGACAACCAACCAACCTTTGCAAAGCGCAAATATTTGCGGACAAGCTGGGCGCCACCGTTGTCACCACCGTGTACGCCTAATGCTCTAACAGCGTGCGGAGGTGTTTCGAAAGAGAGTGCGAAACCGTGGATCGCCTGAAAAAGTCGAAGATCGGAGAAGACGAAGCCGAAACTGGTTTGCGCCGCGCGGTAGATCGGTGACCGACCGCCCAGTCGTCTTTTCAGTCGGATAAACGGTCGACCGTGACGGCGGTGACGGCGATTGCGAGGGAAATTGAGAAGCGATCGATGGAGGCACACAAAGCAAACCGCGGAGTCGCATGCGCCACCGCTGAATCATCATCAAACATAGCGAAGTTTGTGCACTGCCGTGACGATAAAACATGGCAATCACAGGCAAACATTGTGATTAGCGTACTAGGTACGGTAATGAAGACATGGTGATGAAAGAGAGCGGACCAGCGCAAGATTTACCTATAACACGTGTAAGTATTTAGAACAAATAAAGGGGCAATAACTCAATAAGAGATAACAAACATAAACAGTTAAAATAAAACTACTCAAAACAACAATCAATCTTTTCTTCTTTGGATTCTGCTTTGGTTTCTGCTTCTGCTGCCCAACGGGAGCTTCGGGAGAACACGAAAGAACAAATTCCTTCTTGATGGGGGAGCAGACTTCGGGACAATGTGGGGCATGATAGGAGGTGTCATTTTGAACAAAGCATATAGATTCCGAGTCTTGCTAAGTTGAGTGAAGCTGTTCTTGATCGTAGTTTGGATGACTTCAAAAACGCCTTCATCGAATATCGAGTGAGCAGCGTTGGTCCATGTGAATGGCTCTAAAACTTTCAAATTATACCAATCAGTAAGCGCTTCAACTTGCCTTCAATACAGAAATAACGCCACTGGTCCACCGGAATGTGGTTACGCTGACTGTTTTTAAGAACAAAGTTCCGGTTGGTACGGTGGCCGGTGCGAACGCAAATGGAATCGCCCTTATAGCTGAAGAATAATAGACGATGAAGAAACTCCAACAAACTGAAAACTTACTCAAAGTGAGCAAAGTACTCAAAAAATCCAAATAAAAGTTCCCCAAGAGTTGAGAGGTTGTCGTTAACGTCACAATTGCCACGATAATCAGGGCTAGGATGACTCATTGACGTAAAAATGTGCGGTTGAAGCCTGTGGAGAGATGGAAGAATCGGAGTTCTCGTACCACATTGTAAGTAGTGAATAACCATGAGAACCAAGCAGTAAGAGGAAAACGTTGAGCGGCTAGGGTCCTTCAGTCCCTGACGCTTTGCCCATTCCTTGATGACGGACACAAGTGGGCGCACTCGCTGATCATCTGAAACCACGCTCATCACAACTGGAAACAACTTGAAGAACCCACGATTAGCATAATGGCAGAGCAGGTGGGAATTCCTGATAGCCACGGGGTTATTTACGTTGAGGTCAACGATGATGTCCTCAAATGGCGCATTGAAGCGCATCTGCAGAATCGGAGTCTTGGCACAAATTATGTCTTGAAAGGCAACTTCCGGAAGATCTCGGAAGGCAATCTTCAGCTGCTGAAGAACGGGAAGACCAATAGAGTGTTGATCTATGTCGCATTGTGCCATCATGTAGCACAGATCCAAATCGGATTTCTCATGAGCGAATCCATTGAGCGTCGAGCCCACAATGTAAAGTCCACACACTGAAAAAAGAAGTTCATCCATCTGCATCCGCAATCTCGACTTACTCGGATTATGTGCACTGCCGCTCATATTTAGTTCGCGCAGCCTATTCGCCAATAATGAACCGAATAGCTATTTTACGCGATAACGTGCTCTTCTTCTGGGAAACTCGCTCATGAAAAGTGAGAATCTGGCGGCTTAACTGAAACAGCGCGCATATTAAAAGCAATTACAAACGCAAACACACCTTGTCCATGTCCGTGTGCTATCTACAGGAACCGCTATCGGTAGCCAGATTAGAATTTACACCTGAAATAGCAAAAACGTAGAAATCATTATAATCAATAAAGGTATTTACGCGAACGACTAACCATTATCGAGTAACCGAGAAATCAGAAATGCGTAAAATTCAGCAAAAATCAGCCATTGAAACTCCGCTGCGGGACCACTTGTAAATCCCACATGTCGCAGAAAACTACGTGAAGCGCGCCAACTACGATCCTCAGATTTTCGACTTTCAATAATAATGACAAGCGGAAGGAAAGAGTATTCGCAAATTACTACAAAGCTAAGTTCCTTGTTTCGCTGCGCACAAACATGTGAAAGTTGCAAACATGCTACAACGATGCGCCCAGCGGCGTTTGTGAAGTTCAAGCAAAGCTTTGCGAGACCACTCCGTTCAAATCATTTATCACCACTTCTGAGAAATTCCAACGACACAAAAGACGGAAACAAGAACGAAGAACGCGGAAATCCCCCCGAACACAGCCGTCACAACCTTCTGCTTCTTGGTTCGTTTCTTCGACGCT
>MQUG01004017.1:0-21225 GCA_007213375.1 Steinernema feltiae | reverse complement strand
AACTTAATCAAATCGATCAAAAGGAACCTGAATTTGTGACAACGGAAGAAATGAACTTATGGAATACTACATTTGCCCCAACTGTATCGATTCCATCAGAGAATAGCACTGAAGGATATGAGGTAACCCTTCAAAACGAATCTTTGGAAACAACAACTCTCCACTTCTCTTTAATAAATCTGAAATTATTGCTTAAGCCAAATGTGTGTCATTCTTCAGTGCTTCGTCCATGTTCTGGATCACAGCACGGACAATCTCCGACGACTTCGTGTTTCCTCCGACATCAGGGGTGTGAAGTCGGCTCTCGGTGATCGCCTTGAAGAGAGCATCACTGATGAGGTTGGCATGGGTGTTGTAGTTCAAGTAGCGCAGCATGTCAACTGCGGCGCGGATGGAGGCGGTGGGGTTGGCGATGTCCTGTCCAGTGAGGCAGGTGCCGGTGCCGCGAGTTCCCTAAACGATACTACATAATTGATAAGCCTGGGTTTGAACAACGCTTACGGTCTCAAAAACAGCATAGTCATATCCTAGGTTGACGCCCAGAAACGAGACCTGGCCCACCTACCAGTCCACAAGCAATGTTCGAGATGATGTTTCCGTACAGATTTGGCATCAGCATAATGTCAAACTGCTGGGGTCGACTAACCAGCTGCATGGAAGCGTTGTCGACAATCATAGATTCAAACTGGATCTCGGGATACTCGTTCTTGGCCATTTCTGTGGCCACCTTCAGGAAAAGTCCATCTCCAAGCTTCTGAATGTTGGCTTTGTGCACAGCGGTGACCTTTTTTCTATTATGACGGATTGCGTACTGGAACGCGAAGCGAGCTATGCGTTCAATCTTTGGTCTTGTAATGATCTAAATTATCCCAATGTTAAGTTGAAACAAAAGCAATCCATAAATACCTTCAAACTCTCAACGACACCGGGAACGGTTTCGTGCTCAAGGCCGGAATATTCTCCCTCCGTATTCTCGCGAATCATAACAATGTCGATACCGTGATGACGGGTAGGAATGGTTGGGATTGACTGGCAATGGAGAACGTTGGCGAACAAGTCGAGGCGACGACGGAGCTCGACGTTGCGAGACTTGAACTGGGGATCATCGAATTTGTCCTCGATATTTCCCTGCAAGAATGACCTGAACTGCACAAGAAGAGCAGTCAATGTCCATACCTTCAAAGCAATTCCATTGCGCTCAATAGCCATGATGGCATTGTCGAAATCGTCTTCGCCCTCGAGAGCGAGCTCAATGGGACTTCTTCAAAATCAACGGGAACGTGGGCGAAAGCGAAAATTTCCTTCACATGCTTGAACATCTCTGGGCCGATTCCATCACCGGGAAGCACAGCGACGGTCTGGCGTCCGCCATAGCGGGCCATTTGACCCTAAAACAGTGGTGAACGGAGTGCTGAAGCTTCGAACAAATTACCCGGTTGCTGGGAAGAATCGGCGAGCGGAACCGGTGCATTTCACTTGCGGTGCCAGCACGGGCAAGCAATGTACGGAAGATTTGCATGTCACTGGAATTTAGTTGATCAAATTTAGAAATGAATTGATTCATCGTTGCACGGAGAAACAAATAACAAAGCGACGAAAACCAAAATGAATCACGCATTCGCAGCGTCAAGTGGTTAATAACGACTGTAGTCTATTTACCGCCTAAATACACGGGCACTGTATGAACACCCCGACTGTTGAATGACCGCATTTTTAGCGGAGAATCGTCGAATTTTCGCTTTGGCAATTTATGTATTTGAAGATAGCGTCGTGTTCTCCGACCTTGAGCTGCTATGACACGTAGATGGAACGAGAACAGCAGCAATTCAAGGTCGACGAATACAAGTGTTTTAACAACGAGACAAACTACTGTATTCAAACAATCGTCGTAAGAGCCATTCAATAATCACTATTCGGACCGCTTTTTCTTGCATGACTGATCGAATGGAACACAAACAAGATAACAATTGTGAAAACAAGGTTATGACTAATGATGCAGGCTTATGCATTCTGCTCTCGATTCTCGGCATTCGCTTTACGATATTTGCCGCAAATTTCGGGGACGTCGAAGGAGGAAACAAAAAAATTCTGTATAGCACCTAGGACGTGTCCTGCTCTTGTGTTTGCAGGATTTTCCCACTCTTCGTCACCTTCCGGTAGAAACATCATCACCTGAAAGCTTATAGTGAGTTACTCAGGTAGAAATGTAACGAAACTTACATTCTTAACTTTGTTTACGTGCATGCTCTCGGAGATGTTCATCCTCTCTTTGCAGCCATTTATTTTGAGGTAACATTTACCTTTTCTGGTGAACTGGAGCTTGCCGATCTGTGTACCGCCAGGGATATCATCCATACCATGTGTGTATTCATCCTGGAAAACCAAACCAGTTCATGAAATGGAATTAGTAAACACTTACATCGAATATAGTTGCTTCGTTGGCATCTTTGGGGTCCGCCACTGATGGGCAGGAATTAGACGGTTCCTCCTTAATCTGTTGCTGCTGCTGCTGCTCACCATGTTCGCTAAATGAGGACATGCCAGCGGGGAATTGGAATAATAATGGTCGCGGAAATCGTTCTAAACAGTAAAATTGTCCCAAAAATCGAGAGAAAGGTAATCGTACGCTCATATAACGCCTTCAGTTTCCGGCCACCTGATTTGCGGAGATGCTCAACACTTTTGATATGAGTTGGAATAACCATTCCAGTCTTGGGACAGCTGAAATGCAGAGCTAAACGGAGCACTTTCAAATACTCAATAGGTACATTCTTGGTTCGACGTATGACCGAATCTCATCGTTGCCAATGATCTGCGGCATATCCTTGTGAGGCAGGCATTTCGGAAGAACGTCAATTGCTTCAAAATCAAAGCCATCCTGAATAGCTCATAGATAGGCATGAGGTAAATAGAGTATATTCGCTACCATTGTCTGTCGAAGATAAGCGAGTTCTTCTCTGTCGGCTTCATGATCCGATTCCCACATGTCTTCAAATGCAGTTACTCCTGTCTTCGCTTCGTGCTCTTTAGGAACATGCTTTTCGTCGATGTAGCCAACAACCTTCTCATTTTTGGCCCTATCAGCTGAAATCATAATTGAGCACTTTGCTAGTGTACGAGTTGCTTACCTTCTTCAAACCGCTTGCGACGTTCGGCTTTCGTTCCTTCCTCCATCGAGAGACTTGGCAAAAGCTCATGAGTTTGCAGTTTGTCCATTTCTTCAGCGGTGTAGGAGCTCTTGATCCTTGTAGTGCCATCGCTACCACCTCTACCGTGTCCTCCACGACCACGTCCTCGAGTCCCCTTACCACGATCCTTCTTCTTGTCTGCCTTCCCGGTCTGGTCAGATTTCAGCTTGCTCTGGCACACGAGCGCTTCGGGTCTAATGAACGCCGGACGCATTTTTCGTTGAGAGCGCGGCAACATCGCTTCGTCGGGACGCGAAGGGACGACGATGGTCTTGCCAGCAGGCTTGGCGCCTTTCTTTTTCTGGGCATCGTTGGAGCCATCGGCCGTTGACTTCGTATCAAAGGCGCCCTCCATATTCTGGAATGAAAGATTCGTGAGGGAAGGCGAAAAGCGTGACGCGTAACCAAACGACCAATCTCTGCCGCGTTTGAAAGAAGCGCTACGGGCGCTCTGCATGCGAATTTTGATTTAAAAAAAGACGACGACGCACGAAAGGTCCCCAAACAGAAAAACACAGAACGCCATAAGCCTTACCGGCGCTACGGTAATCAGGACGCCCGTTGCGGGAATGCATGTGAGTTTTTCGTTTTCTGGATTTTCAAATTTGCACCAGCATGCGATTTCTGCATAAATATTGAATTCTCACTCACTTACTGTCAAAGACAGCTATTGGACCATATGAGGGTGTCACTATTTTGGAGTTCAAAGAGTGAATATTGCGCGAAAGCCCGTTAGTATGTCAGTGTGATCAATCAAGGACATCGCTCTGGGAGTCCATATTTGCTTTATTGGTCTTGTTCTTGGACGCGTGTTTTCGCAAACTTGATTCCGAACATTCTGATCATATCAGCGTCTTCTGCGAGCTCAGATTCCCCAAAGCGAATTCCGCACAACTACGAGGAGAACCTCACTCCCAAATTCCGCGAGCCGCGATTCTGCGAAATCGGCTACACGGGCGCCGATTTCTTCGATCACAATCACGCCGACTATGACGTGTGCTGCGGGTGCTGTCACACAAAGGTAAGAAAGCAGTTTGAGTTCGTAATTAATCCATTTCAGAATTCCGGCAAGGTGCTATCAATTCTCAGCCTATTTGGGAATGCGTTCATCGCTTGGCTTATGTATGACCGCAGCTCACTCTTCATTGCGCTCGTTTGTGTCTGCGGCGTGTGCAATGTGCTCCACGTGTACGCGGTATTCAGCGAAAGACCAATACTGATGATTCCTTATCTCCTGTGTGCCGTAAGTTCTCTTTCCGAACTAACTTTCCAGAGCTGTTTTTAAGCTGGTACTTCAAGTCTCCTCTATGGCTCTCTTGACCATGGAATGCACGGACATCTACTGGTCGTTTAAGAACAATGACATTGACGATAGCTGTGAGTTCCGCACCTCTAAACCCTCCTAATTCTGTCAATTTTAGTCAGCGGATAAATTCAAGTCATTATCGTTCTCCTCATCGCCCCCTATTGTGCCCTTACATGGTGGATTCTCTGCACCTTCGTCGTGCATTACTTCTACATCCGGAACAAACCGCGGAGTTTCGACTTGGCGACTTTTATGTCGAGTTCTCCACAACCGACACTTTTGCAACGAATTCGGAGGAACTTTTTCCTCGATTGAGCGCGATAGACGCGATTGGCTGCAATGCGGGTCACAATATTAACTCGTTCTAATGAACGAGTCTCCAAAAAGTGTGCACCGGGTCTTGTAGAAGGCCCTGGTTGTGTATAAGGTGGTCGATGAGGCCAGTGAGCGCCGGGGAGGTCAGCGCGGGGCGATCGCTTCGCCGCTGCGGCGCGACACGCCTGAGCGAGACGAGCAGAGAAATCTCTCGGCGGCGAGCGAGCGAGTGATGCGAGGTCCTTTTGCTGAGAGAATTCGCGTTTCGCGCTTTCGCAGAGGATCTTTTGCGATTTTCAGGTTGAAATCGACGAGTTGGAGCAGCACCTTGTGGCGTCCACATATGTCCTCGATCATCTGCGATTACTTGAAGTGATTTGTACTGTGGAATAAATGATTTTGTTGTTGGTGTTTGTACTGAAGAGGTCAAAATAGTCGTGAATTTATATTTGAAAGGGGTCTCGGAGCGGTTGCCTGTACATTTGATTTTGTTTGCGCAGTGAAGTGAATTTCGAATATCGTCATTTGCTTTGCTTTTCGTCGTTGGGCTCATCGTGTTGAAATTCGATGTGTTGTATATCGCGCTTTGAAAGCTCCAAGACGCAGATCTTGATTTCTCCAATTGCAGGTTACCATGGGCTTCATTGTCTCGTCTCCTTCTCGCAAGGACACCGTCACCTTCGACCACAATCACGCGGACTTCCGCACTTGCTGCGGAACTCTCCACGTGAAGGAGGCGTCACTCGTGATCGCCTACTTTGTCATCACCTTTGGCGTCATCGGCTTCATTGGCATCTACAGCGACGAGTGGGACGCGCTCCACTCGACCTTCGACATTGCGCGGTGCGTCGCCGGAATCGTCTGCGGCTGCTTGTTCATCTACGGAGTCTGCAAGAAGGACCAACGCTTTGTGTGAGTGCTTGTCTGCTCAATCCATTCTCTCAATATCTCTCTTTTGCAGGATTCCGCTCTTCGTTTATCAGCTGTTCAGCATCGTCATCGGGTGGACTTGCGCTGCAATCTACTTCTACGCGTGCAAGAGCCGCGATCCCCTGTCTTTCGAGCGATTCTATCGTAAACTCTACATTGAACCGCTGCTTCGTTTGCTCCATCGTGAGACTGTCGAAGAGTCGAGTGAGTTGGCGTGATTTCACGCTCTATTTCTGATTCCAATCTATTTCAGCTCTGGACGCCGATATTGTTTGGATGTCTATTGTCTTCATCTTGCAGTCTTTCTTGTTTTGGCCGTTGGATGTCCTCTCGAACTGCTTCTTCTACTTTAAGCGTTTCAACGAGTTCCGTCGTCCTTGTCCTATCTACATCACCGTACCGGAGATGTTGTCTCTCCTCTAATCCGCTTGTTCTTCTTCTTGTTATCTCCATTTTGTCATCTCGTGTTGTATGTATGTATAGTCTTGCCAAAATAGTTTGTTCCTCGTACGGAATCAATTAAATCCTCATCTCCAATCGTAGTTATTTCAGTCATTTTCTGCACCCTTTGGCGGGCGTTTCTGCTAATTTAATCGTTGTGATTTCGTTGTCTCTGACCTATTCCTGCCCACGTCAACAATCGCGTTTTCTTATCAGGACATTCTCTGAGCCGATTACTTCGTCCGCTTCGCACATCGATCGGACGACGGTCGTCCGTCCTGCTTATGTCACCTCCACCTGACGCAGTTCGTTAATCGCTTCTCTCGCCTTCAATTCCGTCTTTTCAGCCGATTTTCCGCGAGCCGCGATTCTTCGAAATTGGATACACGGGCGATGATTCCTTCGATCAGTTCCACGCCGACTATGAAGTTTGCTTTGGATGCTGTCACACGCAGGTAAACGCGCGGTTTAATCGTATTTTGAATCAAAATTGTTCAGAAAAGTGGAAAAGTCATCTCAATTATCAGTTTGTGCCTTGCGCTGACCGCCTTGGGTCTGGCGATCTACTTCGTTCATTATCCACTCGTGGTCGTCGGCTCGATCTACTGTCTGCAGCTCTGTTTCGCTGATAATTGCGGCGTTTTTGGAGAGGCCACGGCTCATACTACCATATATCGTGATTTCGGTAAGAATTCAGCTATTTTATGCATTAATTCTCTACTTTCAGGTCCTCAGGGAGCTGTTCGAGCTCTATTTGATCGCCAAAATGGGTATTGGCTTAACCCATGCGCTGGGAGTCAAAGATAAGGTCACTGGATGTAAGAATCGCTTGTTGAAGGTTGAACTGATGATGACAGGAATGTTTCAGTCGAATATCTTCTTCTCTGCTTCACCACGCTGCTGATTGCGATCCACGCGAGCGTCTCCTTCTGGATAATCTGGACCACCTACATACATTATTGCTATCTGCGCGATAGACCGACGAATTTCTCGTGGAACGGCAAGCTGAAGAAGAGTTGGATCTACAGGATACGAAGGAATTTCCGCTTTAAAACTGTGAGGAGGTGATTTGATCGTGCGGTGCGATAAACAAGAGAAAAAAGTGTTGGTCAACCGGCATCGAACCCGTTGCTTGTGCATGAGAGGCACGGATGTTAACCAGTACACTAAAGGCGCGCTAATTACATTATCGCGCAACTCGTATATGTTCACATTTGATTTATTCAACTAGAATCGTCACAAATACAGCGGAAATGGAATATTTACAAAAATAAATAAGTTACAAAATTGACGAAAACGTGAATTCTAGGGAGTGAGACAGAGTCTGTCGTCGATGTCGTCCTTCTGCGTCGCGGAGGGAACTGAGAACATCGTCCTCGCCCTGCATCGTATCGTGTTGTCCACCAACGGATCATTGATCCAAAGACCCTGCAAGAGGCTCTTCACACACACTACCGTATCCCCCAACTCACAGTTTTGTTCTCTTTCGTCCATCTCAGAATCGCCTCATCGTCACCGTAATCTCCGGATCCCGTCACGATTACGTCCTCGTTCATGAACCGCGTCACTTCGATGCATTTCACGGGTTTATCCGCGATTTTCAGTTTCATTAGAAGCGTCAGACTCAGCGATGACTTTCTGGAATACGGTAGGATACTGTAGGCAGGCTAGATTTGGAGCAATTACACTTCGTATTCCATTTCGGTGATTTTGTCGTCGTCTTCCTTGAAGGAATCGTGCGCGCTCGAGTGATCTAGATGATCTGAACCGAGTTTTTCAGCTGATTTGGTAAAATTCACACCTTCGGGCTCTTTCACAGCGACCACGAGGGTCTCATCGAAATCGAGGTCTTTGCGGCGAAGTTTCGGTTGGATGTCGTACACCGGAGCGGATTCCTGGCTTGTGACGGAGTGATTCTCGGGTGAAGACCGGTCTCCAGTCACGGCGGTTAGGGGGAAATCGCCTAAATTACATCGCTGCGCAACTGGGCGGGTTACGGTACTTACCAAACGCTCGACATGAGAGCTTTCGAAGGGGAATTTGAGGATTAGGCGATGACGTTGAACGTTCGTTCAGTTTTGTGGTCACCAGACCAAAGGAGGACTTCTTTTCTGCTAAAATGGACAAATTTGGAAAATTCCCACGTTCGTCCGGATATTTTTAGGGATTAAAAGTGGCACTGCAACTCTACTGATGAGTTCTTTGGGGCTAATTGGCGGCATTTCGGGTGAATAAATCAAGGCGTCGAGCGGCTTGTTTGTCCTCGCCTCTCGCGAACATCGATCAAGCGAACGAGAGGCGCGAGAGTGAAGCATTCCACTGATTGAGAGTGAATTGCGACTTTAGACTAACAAAAATGCACTTTAGCACCACTCTTGACCAATGTTGTAGTTCTATCAGGTGTGAAGAAGCCTAAAACTCACGAATATCGCTCATCTCGGTGCTCATCTCGAAGATGTCCTCGTACTCGCCGGAATGCGCGGAACCGAACGGCGACACGTGCTTCTTGTACTTTGGATCGGCGACCGGATTGGTGAGCACAGTGCACGAGGGCTCCTCGGACGAGAAAACGGACGAATTCGAGTCCATGCTGCTGCCCTTCATCAGACTCTTCTTGGAATTCGCGTAGCGGAACTGACTCTCCTGCTGCTGCTTCTGGAACGGCGACAACGCGCCCATCGACTCCGACCGCGCCTTGTCCTTCAGCTGCTTGAGCAGGAAATCGTCGGAACTCTTCCGCACCGGCGCAACGGACACGCTGTACTTCTTGGTGTTCTGGTCGATGATCACCGAGATCTTCCGCGTCCGCCGCTCGCTCTCCGGGTACTCGTTCACGCTGGCGGTCTCCTCGTGCTGCGTCTCCTTCAGCGTGGGGATGTAGTAGGTGGGCTGCTTGTGGATCGGGATCTCCGCGGAGACGTTCGAACTCGGACTGAGGCGTCTGCCCGGCGGATATTTGTAGAGCGAGAAGAGCGCGTCCGAGTACTTGCGCTTCACCTCCTCGCGGATCGGACTCACCGCGTAGAGCAGCAGGTAGCCGTCGGTGGTGCCCACCCATACCGTATCGTCGTGGTAGAGCAGCGAGTTGATCTCCACGGGCGACGGTTCGTCGCTGTCGTCGAAACTCGGTTTCCGATGGCTGTGATCGTAGGTGATGTCGTAGAGGAGGACGCATTCCTCCTCCTTCCAGAGCTGCACGAGCGACGAGTGCGCGGTCATCAGCCACACGCCGTGCGGGGAGTTTGTGAAGCTCCTGATCTTGTCGAACATTGGAATCGAGCTTCCGTTGGCGGATGAGGCCACGTAGACAGAGCCTACCGTAGTCAGGGTGCTAAAATCACCGAAATGCAACCAGTTTCGAGCGAATACACCGCTTACAATCGATGTAGGATGACGATTTTGCACGCCACAGCGAGCCAGAGATGGTCATCGACGAGAATTGCATCTGTGATGGGCGCAGCGCCTATAGGAATGTGGTAGAGATCCAGAGCGCTCGGTGTGTGTTCGAAGACGTTCTAGAATGTGTGCTTTAGCCTCAAAATAGACCAAACCATGATTTTACCTCAAGAACAGTCAACGTTCCGTTGGCCAGAGCGGCGAAGACGCGATTCTCGCTGTGAACCAACTTCAGCGCGACGTCATTGAGCTTCAACTCCCACAAAGTGGTGCTAAAGTGCATTTTTTGTTAATCTAAAGTCGCAATTCGCTCTCATTGGCGTCCACAAATCAGCGGAATGTTTCACTCTCGCGCCCCTCGCTTGATCGATGTTCGCGAGAGGCGAGGACAAACACGCCGCCTGGCGCCTTGATTTATTCACTCGAAATGCGGCCAATTAGCCCCAGAGAGAACTCACTCACCAATGACTGTCCTGGAGGTGCAACGCGACGATGTAGCCGGAGAGGAGCGAGACGAACGCCATGTCCGCCTGCACGACCGCCATCGAGAGGACGCGACAGTCGAACTGAAAAGACGGAGATCAGGTCGGGAGGAAGGCCGAACATGAGACGTTTACAACATTGGTTATGGCAAAAAGAAAATAGTCGAAGGAATTCAAATTTTATCCAATCCTACCGTAGTTGGAGAGCTCCAAACTCACCTCAATGTTCAACGGAGTCATGTAGGCCTTGTCGACGGTCATGTGGATCAAGGCCATCTTTCCCTTCTTATGATGGCCCGCCAACACGTATCCAACGCCCGGAACGTCGTCATTGAAGGTGATTCCTTCGATTGGAAAATCGCGAAGATGATTTGAGAGGAGCGCCGATGAACTCGGAAACTGAAAGACCACGTAATTACCATATTCCAGCTTACGGTAACTCACTCTGCTCAGATTCAGTTGATTCCTGATCTGCATCCGCTTGTTCAGCCTCTCGTGGAGGACCTCCAAGTAGCTGAGCTGCTTTGCGTGGAGCTGTTCGCGAGTTGGGAACGGACTCAGCTCGTCAAACGCCATCTGAACTTCGCTTTAGGCTCGCATCTAGGTCGGGCGTTACCTTGATGAGGCCATCGATGTCATAAGTCAACTTGACGGCCGCCTTCAGCACTTTCATGACGCCAATCGTGTCACTCTTCTCCAGAATCTCGGTCTCGTGGATGCCGAGCAGAGCGATCGCAAAGCGGAAGAGCACCTTGGGGCCCTCGAGCAGGAAACAGTCCCAAACACGCAGCATTGTCTAAATTGTTCTCTTCGTTTACGACTTTGCGGCACCTGACGAGCAAATTGGAGTCATAAATTTGCATAACGCACCCGCCTGTTACACCGCAACGTTCCTCTCGCCGCAGCCGCCGCTTCATCACTTTTGCACCTCGTGCACTCGCGGCGAGGTCACCGCGTGCTAATTGTCGGGTTTTTAGGACGCCGACATGAGGCTCTGCACTTTGTTGCTTCTTGTGGCACTAGCAGCCTGTGGCTATGGAATTGAAGATGTTTTGGAGCGACTGGAGCGACTAGAAGAGCGGCTGAAGGTGGTGGAAGAGAGAAAAGAGGGAAATTGTGATTTGGTCAGAGAATTGGAAGAGTTCAATCTCGCGAAGATTAAGGAATTCAAGGTCGAAAGGTATGCTTTGAAAAAATGAATAGAAATTCCCATATTTTGGGAATTATTGTATATGAAATGAGCTATAAAAATGAAAAAAACTGCAAGAAAATTAAAAAAAATTTTTGTCTTAAATTTCTAACTTTTTCCAACATGTAATTGAGATAAAATGTCTACAAAAATGTTTTTAAAAAAGTCGATATTTATTATAAAAAACGAAGCCGACTTTAAGAATATTAAGAAGAAGCTTTTAAATTTTACGCAAAAATTAAGCAGTTAACAATCTGAATATTGAATAAAGATTTTTTAAAATTAAATTAAAAATTGTGAATGAAAAGCGGAATTAAAAAGTGGAAAAATCGCAAAAATTTCTTCTTTTTTTCCGATTTGACTTTTCGAAACGTGCGGATTAAGATAAAAAGTTTTCTCGATTCCCACATTCAAAAATATGTTTAATGAAGCTGAAGAAAACAAAGTCGATATGTCACTACGCAACAGGCATGTTCCACAATCATGAAACACCGATGCGAATAGATTTTGTTGTCATTTTTGCGAAGGTAAATGATTTTGTAAGCAAATTTAATTTTAATAATTTCAACAAAAAATTAAACTTATTGACAATTTATAAAAGTAATTGAAAAGTTAAATTTGATTAACAATTTATACACCTTTTGCTTACAAAAATAAATGACTTATAATTTTGGGCACTGTTCTGGAGTATGAAATTAGCTAGAACAGACAAAAATGATTTATTAAACTGAGAGCTAACAGAAACAGCTGTGGAACTTTCAAAAATTAAACTAAATAAAAAAAAATGAAAAAATCGCAAAAATTTGTTACTTTTTCGACAAATCAGCTACAAAAATTGTAATAAACTGAATTAATTGGATGTAATTTTTGTTAATTTGTTGAATGAAATCGATTTCTGTTAGCCGACCATCAAAAGTTGTAGAAACAGTTGAAATAAAAATTTAAAAACTCCAGAGACCTCACAGAGATACAAAAAAAACATTTAAACAATTGTTGCTTTCAAATTTAATTTACAATTTGTGGCAGTTGACCCAAAATTTTAATTTAATTTAGTATGCACAGATAAAATGGATGCACGATATAAAATGGTAATTATAGTCAAGTACAAAAATAAAAAAGAAATTATCCCGCTACAAAATCTGCAAAAAACAAACGGTAAATTTGATATTTTAATTAAACACCAGCCTCATATTTAAACATCACAATGTGTAATAATTCAAAAGATTTTAAAATAAAAATGCAAATTGCAATTTATTCCGGCAAAATTTATCAAAATAAAAAAACCAATCCCTATCGTTGATAGAAGAAAATTGAGCCAAGGTCAAAAATTTGTTTTTTTTAATGATATGAAGTCGTTGGTTTATGTTGCTGATTTTGTCAACCAATTATAAAAATATATGTTTAAGATCAGTTCGTGAAATTCATTAATTTGTAAACGAAATAAGTGAAAAGGTATTTGAACATTTTTTAATCAAAACTTAACGTTAAAAATAAAAATAAAACCGACTTAAAAAATTTGTTAACAATGTAAAAAAAATTTGAGCTCTTAAATCCACTGTGGAAGCGAAAACGACTGTACAAAAAATCGTTTTCACTTGAAATTACTTGATTTTAACTTGAAATTTGCAGCAGAATTTCATTGATTAATTAAGCTGCAATTGGTGAAATTTAGATTCTTATATTTACTATTTTTTGAAAAGTAAAAAACGCAAATACGCAAAAAAGAAATTTTTTAAATCAATTTTCATCAACGCGACAAGAAAGCGGTTAACAGTTCGATTGCAAATATTAAAAACTAAAACAAATTCCACTTCAGAACCACACCAAAACGTCGTTCCAAACGCGACACTTCCGACTCAAATCGAATCCTCCACATGACACAACAACTGAACAGTCTCCGGACTGAACTCTCCGTTGTTCGCACTCTTCAGAACAAAAACGACCCGAAAATGCAGTCGGAACTCTCTCAAACGCAGACTCAAATCAACGATCTTCTCAATCTGACCGAGCAAATCAGCCGCGACCTCATCTATCTGAAGAAAGGAGGTCCAACGCTGGCCAAAGACGGCTACATGGTCATTGATGTCAATAACGAGGGCGACATGAAGTACGTGGAGCTAGAAAACTTGAAAGGAAGAATTTGGAACATTGATGAGCGCATGCGAGAGTACGACGACACGTTCAAATGGAACGAATTCTGGTTGGATCGACTCCAGGTAAATTACCTTGCAATTTCCAACAGTGACCAAAAATGTCATCTAGAAACAACTTCACCAGGTGATCAGGAATCAGGGAAACATTGCGAACAAGCTGGTCACCCACGGAAGGACTCGTTTTGGTAATTTGGAGATGATGGAGGGCTCTGGCGATGAGATTAACCCCAATGAGCAAGTAAACTACGTGTTCCAAGGCATCGGTAAGCTGGACAGTCCATCCATTACCAAAAATTAAACTTTTAGACTCTAATCAGGAAGGAGAGAACTTAAACGAAGACTTTGAAGATCTGAAATACGAGATGACGTCATTGGTTTGCGATTTGACCACCCACGATGATTCTAAAAAGCGAAAATTTGCAGCAAAGCCTCGCTGATGAGCTTCAAGAACAGCTGAAGGAACGACAGACCTCTGTCTCTGGTAATATGAGCAAACTGACGACCTCGCTCGATCAGATCACCTCAAAATACTCCCAAATGGAAGCCGAACTTGAGAACTTAAAATCTACAATTTCGGTGACCAAAAAATCCAACAAAAACCTCTACGATTCAATGTCGCTCGACTTGAAGGAGACGAGACACCACAGCGACCGAGCTGCAGCGGTCGCCGACGTTGTCAAGATGGTTCAGCAGGATTTGTTCACAAAATTGGTGAATCAAACGGAGAGGATGAGAGAGCTTGACGCGCAGGTCACAAAATACGCGTTGAAATTGAGCGAATTGCAGGTGAGTAACGAATGGATGCAAAATTCAATTTTAAACTCTCAGACCGATTTCCTGAACGCATCGCTATTTTTGCACAAGACTACGGTGTACGATCAAGTCCAGGACGAGAAGTTCTATCGGCTCAAGGCGATGGTTGAAGGGTTGGAGAAGAGCTTTGGTACGATATAAAAAATTTAAAACTGGGTAGTAATGAAGCTTCAAAAAATTGCAAAAATTCAGTTGAAAAATCGTAATTAGAGGAGCGGCATTCCAGTCCGAAAATCCTATAAAACAATCAATTTTTTGATTTTGAATTGTTTTTGAATTACGAGTTTGCAGAGAAAGAAGACACAAAAATTAATATTTAAATAAGAATTAATAGACTGTTTCAAGATTTTTAACGCATCATGTTGCGAAACGTGCCATAAGAGTCAAGTTACGGCCCAAAGGCTCTTCAAAAATAAAGTAACAAATGCTGGTTGCGAAGAAAACACAAAAATATCCAATTATTTATTTTATTCAATATTTAGAATTTTTTAAATAGTAATTTTAGAAATTCTCTAAATTTGCAAAGTTTTAAGCGAATTAAACTGCAAAATTTAGCAGCACATATTAAGTGAACAAATGAGAACAAAGAAACTTTGCAAAAAAGAAAACTGAAAACGAATTTTTTTAGGAAGAAAGATTTGATTATAATTAATTCGCGCATTCAAAGTTACGCTGTTATATGTTTCAGATGTTGTGGTAATGCTTGTCAACGGGAAACTAAAATTAAAAAATTAAAAGCATCCTCAACATTTAAAAGAGCGTACAATAAATTTGATCAAAATTTAAAAAAATCTTAAAAAATTAAAATCGGATTAAATTAGTAACTCTAATTTATGTCTAGATTCCAACGAACTGAGCACAAAGCAAAAAACTCGGCACCTCTAGCAGAAAACAGACAGACTAACGTATTTTTCATGAAAAAAAAAAGGAAAAAAGAACTTTCCACAATCAAAAATAAACTAAAAACAGAAATTTTCTTCGTCAACTGTGTGAAAATGAAAGTTCTTTTCCTTATAATTTCTGAAAATCTTAGAAAATAGACCTCAAATCAATTGCAAAATTTATGAATTTATTTTTTAACAAAGTTATGACCAAAATAGTTTTTGTACAATTTCTACAGCTCCTAGTTTAAATATTTTCTCTGAATTTTTAGCTCGCAATTGTGAACCTCATCTCTCTATCAAAAATGTTTTTTTTAGATTCAAACTCGCTCGACGTTAAGAAAATCACTCAACAACTCGCGCAGAAAGTAGACTACGAAAATCTGCGTAAAATCGAAAAATCGGTTCAAAACGATGGAACAAAGATTTCGAACCTAGATTCTCAGTTGAGATTTTTGAAAATGATGCAGCGAGATGCGGAATCCACCATCGGTCAACTCCAGAAAACTCTTCCCAGTGGTGCACAATAGTGAAACATTCAAAAATTGTTTTAATATCTGAGTTTAGATTGCACGCAGGCGGATAAACTCCAAAACCGCAAAAATGTCCTAATCAAGCCACCGACGTTGAAAAATGCGGTTTTTGTCAATTGCCACGATGGATGGACGGTCATTCAGGAGCGAGTCGGCGACAACGCGACCACTTTCAACCGAACTTCCGAGGAATACAGCGAAGGATTCGGAAGTGTAGGGCACTCTGCGGATGAGCAAAAAATTGATTTCTTTAGATTAACAAGAGTTTCTGGATCGGGAACGAAGTGATCCACCATTTGACAGAGAACGCGAAAAATGAAGTCAAGTTTGAAGCTTGGGATTTGTACGGTGATTACCGTGTCGCGCTGTACTCGAGTTTTCACGTGGCCGGGAAGGGCTTCAATTACAGGTAGATTTACCATTTCATTTAAGAGGTTCACTATTTTTTAGATTTGTCCAACTTGATTTAGAACGAGTTAAAAACACAAAAATAAATCAAATTTGCGTAAAAAAAAACAGAAATTAATCTATTTTTGAAATTATTAAAATTCGCCTTGCTTTTCATTATTCAAAAAAGTGTTCAAAACAGCTAAACATGGACCAGAATAATCGAAAGTAATCAAAGGCACGAGAAAACTTTCTTTCAATCGTCAAAACATTTATTGGGAAACGTTTATAGATCATGAATTACTATTTTCCAAAAATGAAGAGAAGACCCTCAAAAAATGTTTTTTTAATAGAATTTGGTCGAAAAAAATAAATTTGGACTTAAATTCAAATATTCAAGTGCGAAAACTACTTAAAAATAAAATTTGTACGTTTCTAAAGCAATTCATTCTCCATTAAAAATAATCAGAAATTAAGTTGATGGATGACACATTTTTAGGAAAAAAGATTGGATTCACGTTGAATTATTTTAGAGACGCAATTTAATTTGTTGATGTACAAATGCCATGTTCCGTCGTTGTGAAAGCTGACATGATAGAAATGCAAAAAAAAATGCGACTATCGTAACTGTATTAAGCTCTGAATACGTTTTTATGAGCCTATTAATTACATGCAAAAAAATGAGTTTAAAAAAATTTAAATAAACAAAAATCAAATTAATGTTTTGCTATTTGTGAAATACTTTTGTTTGACCAGAATGAGAATTACGAGAATTATTGTCAGTTATGACTTGCAACGTGTTTGCCATAAAAAATGAATTAAAAGATACGTATACAAATTTGATTGCAAATGGTGGTGCGATTGATTCTTAAAATAAAAGCAGCCAACAAAATCAATTGACATTTCATCATCATCAAGCATCGAAAAAGCAGCGCAAGCTAAATTTGATTCATCTTCTTATAAATCAGCTGGATAAAGGCAGGAAATACTCGTTGCAAAAATGTTACATTTTCGCTATTTTGTTCAATTTTGATTGACAGATTGATTGAAATTTGTGTTGATGATTAAGAAAAATTAACAAAAAATCTGAATTTCAATCAACTTTGAATCAACCAGAAATTATTTCTTAATGTTTGAGAAAACTGAATTATCACACTTCTACCTTAAAATTGAGATTTAAAAAAAATGCCGCGATCATTCGACAAAATGCCGAAAGCCGACACAAAAAATTAACTGAATTAGTTTTTTTTTGGCGGTAAGAATAAATGAAAAAAAGCGTGCTTACTGCGCCAAAAATTTATTGCTAAACAATTAGTAAACTTATAAAAAAATCCGTAATTTTATTTTCTGTTTTTTTTTGTTTTTCGTTTCTGGGTGCTGAGTTGAAAGCAAAGATCGTTCAGTTATGAATGACAAATTTATTCGCATTGCTTAAGGAAGAAACAGCCATGTATATAATAAAATCGTCATACTTTGTTCACTTTGCGTGTTGTAACTTGTTTTGCCAACATAAAATAAAAAAATGTCTTAAATTAAAACATCAAATTTATTTGCAAATGTTGGCAAATGGACACAAACACTCGACAAATTTCTAACGGAAACTGAAAACTGAAGTAACTGAAAAAGCAACAAACGCAATCTAAAATTGATTCATCATATCAATATCGCAAAAAAAGTTAAATTTGTTCATTTAACGACAGATTGGCTGAAACTTTTGTTAACAAAAATCAACAAAAAAAGAGTTTGTACTTTATGAATTGTTTAAAAAGATCATCATACCTCATAAATAATTAATTAATCAACCAGATCAACCAGAATTAGATGAATCAACCAAGTAAAAAATTTCTTTTTTTCAAAAATATTTAAGCATTGCAACTAACAACGTCATACTTTGTTCTGTTTGCGTTTTTGTTTGCGTGTTTGCCCACAGCCCACAGTGACAAAAATTCAGCTAAACTATGTTTAGTCTTTTGTTCATTGTGGCGTGCAACTTGGTTTGCCTACAAAAATAAAAAAAGGTCTTAAATTAAAACATCAAATTTCTTTGCAAATGTTGGTGTGACTGATTCTTATGGTAAAAGCAGCTAGAAATGGACACAAAAATCGACAAATTTCTGCTTCGCGCGTAACTGAAAAAACAGCACTCTAAAATTTTAGTTCTACAAAGAAAATCGTCAAAATTCGTCCAGTATTTGGGTAAGAAAACTTTAAAAAAAAGCTGAACGTTCTTAGTTATGAATAAATTGAAACATACTTATCCAATAAAAAAAAAACGAAAAAAAGAAATTGTAAATCCAAAAGTTAATTTTGAATGAAGAATGAAAATTTAAATGAAGAAGCTGAAGTAGTTTCTGTTTGTTGTTCACTCTTTGAGAACTCGTTTAGAATAGGGAGTTACGCTGACCAAAAAAATAATTTAATTTTTCTTATGAAGTGCATCAATAGTTCTGGCGCAATGATCGTACATATTGTTTAAATGATGCTTTCCCTGCCAAAAATGAAATGGGGCTCACTTCTCCCCCTGCCAAAAATAAACATGTTAAAGTAATTTATGTTTTGTTGCACTTTGATAACTACCTAAAAAATGAACGCATTATCTATTTAAAATCGCCGAAGGGCATGAAATGCCCCTTTCCAAAAATGAAGTAATTTATCGATTTGCTAGGTAGTTACTTTCGACAATCAAAAAATGATTTGTTTTACCAACGCGAAGTATCGATATTTTTGTATGTAAATTCTATTGGCAAAATCATCAAATGAGATTAATTCTGATGAAATTAATTTATTTAAAAAAAAATTAAAATCTGCTTAAAATTCAACAATTGTCGAATTTGTATCAATCATCAATGAAAAGTTATTAATTTTAATTTTTCAATCCGAGCAGGCCAAATACAAAAATTGTTTTTTTTTAAATTTAAAGCTATTTGAAACCAATATGTTTTGGTTTTTGTTTGAGATGATATGCAAAAATAAATAGATGAAAATTATTTTTTACCCAAGTTTATCGGTTTGAACATTGCTGCATTTTATGTATTTTATGTGCATCCCGATAATATAAAACTAAATTCGCAAAAACATGATTGACAATTCTGAAAATTAATCCTCTGTTATTTACATTCACTAAAGTCCACATACTAAAAACAAACATAAGGACACTGAACGCAGAATAAAAACATAAAAATTGATTTATCGTTTCAATGACCATTTAATTTGAATTTTGAATCTAGAGTCAAAAATAAAAAAATCAAATCAAAAAATTTTGGAAAAAAAAATTCTTTCTGGAGCTGAACTATAAATGAAATGGAAAATGATTAAAAAAATAAAAATCTGCTTAAAATCCACCAAATGCCGAATTGGTATTAATCACTAATAAAAAGATATTACTTTTAACTTTTCAAGATTAGACCGTTAAACATCAAAGATTGTTTTAAATTTAAATTTCTCAAAAACATGATTGACAATTTAGAAAAGTAATCCTCAATTTTTTTATTTACCTTCAAAATCATGAGGACACTGAAATCAGAGGAAAATCAAAAAATTCGTTTGTTTATTCGATTTAATTTTTTGATAATTTAGTTTGAATTTTGAATCTGGGGCGTTTATGTACAAAAATTGGTTAATTTAAATTTAAATACAAATCTAAAAATTAACGACATTTGCAGATTGACAATCGCTGACTACGATCAGTCCAGAAGCAACCTGACCAACGCCATGAGCGAGCACAACGGCATGGAGTTTAGCACCTATGACAAGGACGTCGACAAGAGCAGCACTCACTGCGGTCGCTACTATCTCTCGGGTAATGAGCCAGGCGCCATCAAAAATAAAAAAAAGTGATAATTCCAGGTTGGTGGTTTGCTAACTGCATCAAAGCAAATCTAAACGGAATGCCGAACATTGGAATTGTATGGTTCGACATGCGCACCAACGACTGGCTCCATCTGAAACGCTCGCGCATCTCTATCCGGTCCCTACAGTAATCCGCTCTCATCATTTACCGTCATAACTCTAATAAATGCCGTACTCACCAGAAACGGCACCGCGTCGAAGAAAAGCGCCAAAAACCAGTTCAGCGTGACTGTAGTCAGGTCGATATCGCACAGCTCGAGGTGCCTCGAGAGTTTTGGAAATTTCATCTCCACCAATTCTTTCAAGACTTCCTGGAACGAGCAATAAAAAGACAATCAAAAATCAAACTACAGTATACTTGGTCAGCTTGAGCGCCGGTTAGCGATTGATCAAAGTATGAGCGATCGAAATATCGTTCCGTGACCGCGACGAGGAACCAGAAAGTGTCTTCGGGACCAACAAAAAGGAGACACGTGGCGGCAATGAAATTCATGCCCTGACAGTAGCCGATGGAGCCGTTGTGAAGACAGTAGGCTCTGAGAACGGCTTGAAGTTGCGTGACCTGAACAAAAATTGAAGAAAAAATGACGTTGACGATACAGTACCCCCTTGCATGTAGCTGACATGAAGTGGACGTTGTTGGGCATCGTGCGGAGGAGGTCGAGAGTCACTTGTTTCTGATGGTTAGCGCAGTACTGAAATTAAGAATTATATTTGTAAAAATTAAGGCGCAGTGAGTAAAAAGAGGGTGAAAATCACCAAAAATCTTTAATTTAATTTGAAAAAAATGTGTCAATTAACGATTTTTATTCAGTTTGAAAAAATCGCAAAAGGGAATTATTTTTTGTATAACTTATCCGAGAGTATGCCCACAAAAATGATTTATTTTAATTTCTCTAACTTAACGTAAAAAACCGAGGTAATCATAATAATTTTATGGTTTTATTGGGCTACCGCAGTACTGAAATTAGGATTTGTAATAAATTAATTTGAAAATCATTTATTGTGTAAAAGAATTATGTTTAAAGTTCATCGACCAAAACGCGGCAAAAATAGCAAAAAAGATAATCTTTGGTTTTTTGGGACGCATTCCAAAAAATTTATACTATTATTTGTGTAAACTAATGGAGTCAGTGAGTAAAGGAAAGTAAAATTGAGTCCATTAAAGACTTTCATTCAAATTGAAAAAATTCTCTATCTTAACGTATGAACTAGGGATTATAAATATTATGGTTCTGATGTAATTAGTCAAAAAAAGATTTTTTTTAGCTGAAATCTTTATTAAGTTATCTGATAAATAATGAATAAAGTAGCGTCGGCAAAAACGGCTCAAAAATTTGAATTTTGAGAGTTTCTTTGATA